>BQNB010151253.1:0-15926 GCA_026074375.1 Tanacetum coccineum
GTCTTCTTTTAAGTAACAATGACAGTTTTTGATCAATTAAACCAAACACCATTCACCATAGGTTCGTGATTAGAAGAATTAACCACTAATGGGCTATGCACGTGATCGCTATGAATGTTTAACATTGATCTTGTTGTGAAACAGAATGTACAAAAACTGGCGGAAAATTTGTATTTTGGCGAAATTTTGATCGGACAAGATGATAGAGTTGTGAGGATAGCAGATCCCATTTGATATGTGTTATTCTAGAATTCACAATGGAATAAAGAAAAAACAAACTAACAAACTTAGGGAAATAAAGAAGAAGAATTGATAACCGAATGATTGTTATTGGATTGATTTAGATAGTTGAATGATTGCAGTTGGAAGATAAAGGAAAGCTTAACATCTTTTCCCACCCTCTTTGAATTATCTGTTATAGGCAAGCATGTGCACAGCACGTGTGAATTGATTTCAGCACAAATCACAATATTTCAAGTATATAGTCTCGAGTTCTTTTGTATGAGGCTGCATGTTTTCAGATTTTCTATTAACTTATGAAATTTTCTATAATATAGTTCATAGTTTTACTAATACTAATGAGTTGAATTTTAGAACCACTGGGATCAAAGTGCATTAGTCAAGGTCCTCCATATTTACCATGTCTGTAGCCCATTGGTTACTTTAATTGAGATCTTCTAGATTCATTTCATTACTTGGATGGTCATTTTCTTTCTTAATTGTTTTGTTCAATCCAAATTTCAACAAGTCACAACCGCAACCACACCAAAAACACACACCCCCAAGGTGAAGCCACAGAAACAACCCAGTCCTCACACACAACAGGAGCAACTACAGAACACACAGAAGGCAACAACGATGGTACACACCCGGAACAACAAGGGGGAACACAAATCCCCCCCCCATCCTGTCCCCACCCTCCCCCGGTTGATCCGGCCCACCTGTTCCCTGGACCCGGGTGTCCCCCAAAAACAGCCATCAAACACCCATACCCCCTCACCCTAAAAATACCCCCCGCCCATCCACCACATCCCAAACCAAGGGCCAAACCGCTCGTACAGTACCCCAGTTGCATCAACCATGTCACTATCGTTCCCCACACCCTCGGGCGCTCAACCACGGCCCCACCCCCCCACCCCGGCTCAACCCCCCCCTTCCCGGCCCCCCCCCCTCACCCTACCCAGCCACCCCACTGAACCCACGCCATGGGTTCACCCCCACTATAGGGGTGGGGGGTAGCCACCAAAAACCTACCCACCAAACCTGGGTTAAGGGGGGGTAGTCTTTGAGTAGACCAGACACCGAAACCCTTATCCCCCAACACGAAACAACAACACGAAAGCCGTCAAACCTCCAACACTACACACACACAAAACAATCCTCCCGAAAACACTAAAACAACAAGGAATACAAGACAGACCACCATACCCCCACACCCCAAACAAGGGGCGAAACATACCAAACACCTCGCCTCAAATCAGGGCGAACCCATCCAGAACCCAAGGGGTGGATTCGTTTAAGGATCCACATACACCCCTCATGACTACCCGACTCGCACCCCAACATAAACTCAGCAACCACCGCCCCCACTAAGCCACCACTTCCTCCAAAACCACACACCTACAGCCCAACATTCGGGCAATCACGACACCACGAGCCATCGATCAAGAAAATCACACAATCACCTGACCCGACGGCACATACAAGAAATCACTCGAAATCAAAAATCCCCAGTAATACGACGAACGACCACGTCACTCCAACCACGCCATTTGGGGAATCCCACCGCCCAACTCAACAAGATAACTCGCATTCTCAAAAACCGCCCCACACGAGACAACAAAACCAGCACAAACAAACGTCACTAAATACCAGGGGCGAATCTATGATCAATCATCCATCCCCACTTCCAAGGCACAGATGCACAGGCGAAACGAGTAGGCCCCCCCCCAGAAACCAACGCAGCAGCTAATCATGACCATTAATACATCATAAGCAGAACAAGTACAAAACTAATTCAACAAGAACCGAAAAACCACCAATCCACACATCAAACTAAAACACACCCCACACAATCACAGGGGGGGGGACACTCAACAACCAAACCACACTAATCGAACATACCAAACACACACCATCACAAAACATACTAACCAACACCGCCAAACAATCGCAAATCCAACAAACATCAATCACACCACACTCACAACATCCAAAAAATCCTGAAATCAATGGACACCACGAATCAAAACCACACGAAACTAGACACAAAATTACCAAATGAGTACGGCAATCGGAAACCATCACAAAACCAAGAAAATCAGATCCAAACATCATAACCCATCCACTAAACCTACACCGAACAAAAGCACACCACAATCCAACAAACACCATCCCAACCCTAAACCATAAACATGAACCACACATCACAAACAAAAAATAATCAAGACAGGAAACACATACAACACACAAACACAACAGGGCAAACAAAGGTACTAACAAAACTCACGTAAAAGAATCACACTACAAGCACAGCGCATACTAGCAAATTCAAATCAACACGACCAATCAAAATCTTACGACCGCCCATCAACCAAGTACACCAACAAAACACACCCAACAACACACCACCCAAACCACCCCGAACACAACACAACCCCAGCCCTACAAACACTAATCCCACACAAAAATAGATAATCCAAAACACACACATGTGGGGTCAAACAACACCAAAACGAATCCCAATAACACACCGCACAATCTGGCATCACATAAACCCTACCAAACCCAACCGACAATCACAAAAGATCACTAAAATAAGGGGCCGACAAAGCGGAACCAGGGAGTGGTTGAACACCGAACCCACACCAAAAAATACACAAACACAACGCAAACACAACAACCATGACCACCACCCTCACGCACCAAAGGACATCACCAAACCAACTCGAATACCCCCACACACAACCTCACAGGGCTGTGTGAAGGTACAAACACCACACGGGGGAATAGTTAGTGGATGAAATCCCAACAACATAAATCTATACACAAATCCATACACAATCCCACTCAACAATAATAGCAAACACATCGTGGGTGACATTTTCCCATCCTGAGCGGCCTATGTGGTCGGGTATTTCCTTTTTTTGTATTGTATTTTTGTTTTAGTGGTCAACAGCACCACAAATGTGGTGTTATGAAAGGAGGGGTGATTTTGGTGTTAGTGGTGAATCCCGGAGATATGGAAAAATTGATGTGGCAGCACTTTTCTTATAACACCACGGCATTTTGGATACCTAATGCTCTAAGAGCTTAAGGTGTCATCCATTATGGGTCGCGCCATCCGGTACCGGCTGACGAAACGACACCACAACGACACCCGAGCTGGCGCCGTCGAGGTTGGCGCCGTTAGGGTCAGCCGAGATGGTCCGGTATTTCCATTCTTTTGTCTTTTTCTATCTTTTTTAACACGATGACATCACTTTTTGAACGACGGCACCACTTTATATAAGGGAGGGGTGTTTTTGGTGTAGAGGGTATTGTGTTATGAGAAAAACATATGGCACAATGATACCTAGTGCTCTAATTGTTTTGTTCTTTACAACTTGCACTAAACTAATTAGCATTTCCTTAAACTATGGGTCAATGGAATCAAATATGCTGGACTTTAAATTTTATTCCCATGATTGGTATTACCAAACCAGCTTTTATTTTTCATTGCTTCAGTTTTCTTATTGAGTAAATAAAATGGGGAGTTCATCTTTAAAATCCATTACTAATCATACATGGTCATATGATGTATTTGTGAGTTATGAAGGTGGCGATATTATTCAAAGCTTTGTAGATCATCTCTTTCGCAATTTTATACGCAAAGGGATTCGTGCTTTCAAAGAAGACGATCATGTGTGTAGAGGCGAAGAGAGATCTCCACAAGTCTTTAGAGCCATTGAACAATCAGGATTTCTGGTGGTTATACTCTCTGATGGCTTCGCTTCGTCGCCATCGTGTTTGTTTAAAAAGTAATGTTTGTTTAAACCTGTTGCAACGTGCAGGCTTAATAAACTCGTTTTTAATACAAGTGAATTCATTTCACGCTATATGTAGGAGCATATATAGCTATACAGAATGTAAAAAAAATGATACGTACGTTTAAGTACTCATGAAACACGGGCATTAGGTACTTAGGATCATTGGCATCCATAAACGCTTTCCCAAAATATCTAAAGTTATACGAAATTTAGAGGATTAAATTTCCGACTTAATACTTGTGAAATGGTGGTATCCAATTTATCAACACAACAAATTATTCAACAAACCTCTACTATTATTATCATATCTAATCAAAGATTGCTCTCAAACGAGTTAAATCAACATTTCCTTAATCTAACATATTATTTCAATACAAATTAAACACTCACACGGTTATTCATATTCGAACAATTAAATTTTAGACATGCAGGGTTCACAACTATTTCCATTTGTTCTGCCCTTATATTATGGTTTTATTATGTCTTATCGTTGTGTGATGTTCCAATGTTTACTGAAAAGCCTTACCATCATCTTCCGATATAAGTTCAAGTCATGCCTGGAAGACAAGCGTTCCTTATTTGACGATGGAGGTTCGAACCTTATCATTAGTCAAGTTCTTAGAGATGAAGTGTTAAGGTGTCTTTACGGTTATCACTTATCCTTACTCAAATTCAAGGATTGTCACCACATGAATTGTAGTTCGTGTTTAGTTCAATAAAGTTAAGGTTTTATTTCAAATGATTACGTTTTGGAATCCTTGAAGTATATATTAGCCCACCCGAATTATAATTCGGCTGGGCTAATAGTATAGTCAAGTTCTTTTGTATGAGGCCGCATGTTTTCAGATTTTCTATTAACTTATGAAATTATCTATAAACAAGCAGTACATCCGCTCCTAAGAGAGATAACAAAGAGAATCAAAGCTTATAATCGTTCATAGTTTTACTAATACTAATAAGTTGAACTTTAGAACCAATGGGATCTAAGTCCATTTGTCAAGGTACTCCATATTTACAATTTCTTGACAACGTGTCAATAGAACCATAATCTAGAAAAGTTAGTTTTAAGCATTCAACTGCTTGAGTTGTTATTCCAATCGGAAAAGCTTATATTTAGAAATATAATTTAGTCGCACATCTAGGTACCGGTAATAAGCTGATTGAAAAATAGTACAAAAGATTTGAAGCTCATTGGCTAGAAGACTTTAAGTAAACGTTGTTGACCCAAATTTTTAATGGTCGTTAGAGACCTTGCCACATTTCATTCAAAAGTCTCCTATGCTTGTTCCTTCAACACATTTAGAGGATAGACTTTTTCTTCATGTGAAGAAAATC
The DNA here is from genome assembly GCA_026074375.1 of Tanacetum coccineum. Classification (NCBI taxonomy): domain Eukaryota; kingdom Viridiplantae; phylum Streptophyta; class Magnoliopsida; order Asterales; family Asteraceae; genus Tanacetum; species Tanacetum coccineum. Next base: position 5,364 of record BQNB010151253.1, read on the forward strand.
ATAGCCCGTGATCAACTTTTAGATGGATATTTATTTAGAAAAGTCAGATACACTAGCTTTAAGGAACCAAATGTCTTGCAATTAAATAATGACATGTCATTTAAATTAACATGTTTGTGATGATTCTAACAACACGGATAGTTTTATGACTCGTCTAAACAAGGTGCATATAGCCCTAACGCAACTTTTCTAGTTTCCGACAATTACCATGAATTGTTCATAGCTATGAACAGGGGTGGAGCCAGGATTTGTAGTTAAGGGGGGCCGAACGAAAAAAGTGCCGATATAATGCGAAAAAATCTAACAGTAAAAGCGTTCGTTTCGAACAATATTTTGTACAAGTAAACAATTTCAAAAACTAACATGTGCAAACGAAACGGAAACATTTGACATATCTTGCGCTTAAAAGTAATAAACTTGAAAAAAAAAAGCATTTGAGGTAGAAAATGGTTTCCTATGACTTACTATAAAAAAAAAATTCTTCATTTGCCACAAAATAGGAGACGTTTCTACACACGTTTTGTTTTCTTTTATTTTATTATGGAATATAAACGGTTTAAGTTTGGGGGTGGCTGCTTTACACCAAAGTTAAGTTATGGCTGGGCTAAATATAGCTATGCTAATACAATAGATAGATCCTAAGGCAACTTTTCTTGGAATTTAAGTTCTCTGATAATTAAAATCTAAGATCATTTCGTTTGGAAATACGTTTTAAATGTGATTACGACACTATTGTTTTGTTCATTCTTTAATTGTTTGGTCTTTACAACTTGCACCAAACTAATTAACATTTTCTTAAACTATGGGTCAATGGAATCAAATATATATGCAGGACTTTGAATTTTTTTTCCCTTGATTAGTTTTACCAAACCATCTTTCATTTTTCATTGCTTCATTTTCTTATTGAGTAAGTATAATGGGGAGTTCATCTTTAAAATCCATTACTAATCATACATGGTCATATGATGTTTTTGTGAGTTATGAAGGTGGCGATATTATTCAAAGATTTGTAGATCATCTCTTTCGTGATTTTAAGCGCAAAGGACTTGTGCCTTTCAAAGAAGATGATCCATGTGCGTACGAGGCGAAGAGAGATTCACAAGTCTTAGGAGCCATTGAACAATCAAGGTTCTGGTGGTTATACTCTCTGTCGGCTTCGCTTACGTCCGCCATTCTGTTGAGGGAGCTAGTGAAGATCATTGAGAACAAGGAGAAATTGCAGGAAAAATATCAGATCATCATTGTATATCACAATTGTAAGCCAGAAATGGTGGTTAAACAAGTCGAAAATTATGAAGCAACCTTCAGTAAACATGAAAAACTGGTAAAACAAGATGTGTCCAATTGGAAGGAAGCTTTGATCAAGGCTGTTAGCTTACCTGGATGGGATCTCCAACGTCTGGCCAATGGGTAATCACTGAGTGCTTTTCTTTTGCTAGCTTGTCATTCCTAATATTGTTTCTTGCATATGTATCAATCCCATGACATTTATACCAATCAATAATCTTCTTGAATTCATTCAATGGCCGGAGGTCCCCCTGGCAGTCTCTCTACTGCCGGGTTTATCCTGGTGGTAGGGGTAGGATGTGTCTACATTTAACCTCCCCTTTACCCCGCTCCATCGGGATTGGGTTGGTTGTCGTTGTTGTTGAATAATCTTCTTCAATTCATGTTTGAACATGAAAACTGCAAAAATATTTGGTAGTTATTTTAAAATAAAAATAGGAATACTTAATGGAACTAAACATAAACTAAGAATCAAATTTGCAACTTGTAATTTCTTTATTTGTTCAGAGGACTCATAAACATTGAACTGAATTCAGCCATTCATCATATCTCATAAAAAATCTGATATAGTTTTATTAAGACTTTTGACCTTAAAGCTAGGTAATAAGAATTTGGAACGTTTTAGTTTAATTTTAAATGAAAATAAAGTTAATATATTTTTTATTAACGTAATAAACCTGAACAACCTATATAACGCGGATGCCAAAGTTGCAAACATATGAGGTTAACCTCTTTTTAAGTAATTGATCATATGTATCTGTTTTTTTAATTGGCAGCTATGAATCGAAGTTTATTGATATGATCTCAAAACATATCTTTAACGAGTTAAATGTTGGATCTTTACATGTTGGTGAGAAAATAGTAGGAGTGCATTCCCGAGCAAAGGAAATGAACTTATTGCAATTTGTTGGATCAAGTAAGGTTCTAATGAATTGGTGTATGTGGTGTTGGGGGCATTGGAAAGGACTTCAATTGCTAAGGCTGTATACAATCAGATTATTATGGCCTACTTGAAGTTTGCAGCTTCTGTGAAGACGTGAACGACTTTGTGAAAAAATTTGGTATGGTTCAACTTCAAAGGCAGATTATTGAAGACATGACGAAAGAAGATTTGAAAATATCAAGTGCTGGTGAAGGAAGTAATGCCATGAAAAAAATCATGCTATCTAAGAAGGTCTTGCTGATTCTTGATGATGTTCACGAACGGGACCACTTAGAAGCTTTAGCTGGTTCACACGGTTGGTTTGGTTCAGGAAGTTTGATTCTTATAACGGGAAAAGATAGACAGCTACTAATTGCTCATGGAGTGGAAAAAGTTTATGATGTGGAACTTTTACACGATGATGAAGCTATGGAACTCTTTAATCTGTATGCTTTCAACCATAAACTACGTAAAGATGACTTTAGAGAACTCTCTGAACAATTAGTTCCATATATGAAGGGCCACCCATTAGCTCTTAAAGTTTTGGGCTGCTTTCTTTTCGGAAAGACTGTATGTGAATGGGAGAGTGAATTAAGGAGGCTTGAAAGATATCCGACTGATGACATTCAAGTTCTGATATCGCGCTTTTCATTAAATAAGAAACGCAAGGATTCATAGTTTAAACTTCAAACCACAACGCTTTATTTTACTTTCAGTTGAATTTTATGAAAAAATTGATTCGTTTAGGCTTATTGTTGATTTAAGCATTTGATTGTTCAATTGATTATGTATTGATCTACCAACTAATATACTATATTTAGTGTTTTTCATGTTTCTGAATTCCTTTTCTTTATAAGATTAAGAATTAAACTGAAAAATAAAAATAAAAGAACACAACGTCATTTATGTTATTTCAGTTCGGTCATCAATGAAATGAACTCGAGTTTGTACTTTTTTCGCAAGTCGTTTTTGGGAAATCCACATTTAGGACAAAATTGGGAGCGTCCTATACTGGCCGGCCCCCTTATAGGCTTGCCGGTCCCTTAATACTCGTAATCATAAAGATACGAAGTATTATAGTTTAGTTTGTGCATACGTAACATTGTTATGCTCTTGTTGTAGTTTGTACATCATTGTGAGTGGTAGGTCGTATGAGTCTATATGCATTTTTAAAGTTAATGTGCATGTAATACAACAAGAAAGAATGTTGTCCGCGCGTTGCCATAGGTTATTTTTGTTCGTTTGTCGAAGATGTATTTTCTTAATAATGGTTTAAAGAATGTTGTCCGCACGTTGCGACGGGCTATTTTTGTTTGTTTGTCGAAACGAGGATATCGTGCGTTGCAACATTTATAAAGAGATTATAGCAAAACACAAGTTCACGAGGGGTGCAATGATAATTTAAGATAAACAAAAAGAAAACAAATAACTTCAAGTTATCCTATTACGACCAGCCTTAATGGCGAGGTATATTCATCTTACCTTTAGTAGTTAAAATGAATGATAATTTAAGATAAACAAAAAGAAAACAAATAACTTCAAGTCACGAACAACGCTTATGATTTCTTATTGATACTTTTGCGATTTTTTTGTGACGCCTTATAGAAACTTCAAAACGTTTACAAGTAATGCCACTAAAAGTAGATATTATAGTGTAACCAATTAAATATCATCCCCGTGGTTGACGAAGAGGATGTAGATGAAGGAATGGATGATGAAGGAGACGATTATGATGAGTAGGTGTTGTGTTTGGTAAAACAATATATGTTATAAGTATCTTGGGTTTTGATAAAACGATTTATGTAATACGTATCTTGTGGTTTTATTTTAAACAATTTGGGATTTGTTGAAACGACTTAGGAATTGTTGATATTAGGATTGTTTGTATGTTACGGATCTTAAAAAACGTCCGGGAAAACCGTAACACTGCTGCTAATACAACAACCCTATTGCAGAAACAGGCAACACTTTTAGTCGCGACTTGTATAATGTTAATATTAATTTTATACTTTTAGCCACGACAAGTCATGGCTAAAATACAATTATTAAAATAGTGTTGCTACTTTTAGCGAAGACTTATTACGGCTCCTAATTTCAGTGATATATCTCGTGGCTGAAAGTGAATATTATTTGAGTAATATACTTTTAACCACATGTTAAAAAGGTTGTCATTCTTGGCTAAAACTCGTCGTGGGTAATTAAAGGTTTGACTGTGTTGGATTATATGGTAGTTGGACTAGCTCGATCACAACTAGAGGTGTGTGAGCCTATTGGGGGCACACACGAAAAACATTTAGAGTGCATTTGATACTTCACGAAATGCTTCTATTGTAAACCATTCGGACAGAAAATGATCAAGACATGAACTTTATATATATCCTTTTTGGCTAGCCGGCTAGAAGGGAGTAGAAGTTTCTTGGAGATGTCTTGGTTCAATGAATATTGGTGATAAGAGGGGAGGGACTTGATAAGGCTTGTATGTAGTGTGATAAGGATGAAATTCTTAATTCTTATCATGGTTGTGTTGTGGAGGCTATTTAAAGACTCCTTTACTAGCCTTTTTCTGCCGAACAGAAACATCACAACAATACATACATTCTGCCATTTTCCCTAAAAATCATTTAACAGCCGAATTCAAGGGTTTGGATTTTCGGTTGAATTTATAACTTCACTGCCTATTTCGGTAAACCCTTAAAGGGTTTTCTCCTTGTGTGATTCGATCCCACATCTGATCCAGGAAGGTTTTATTGATTGGTTTACATGTTCTCCTAGAGTGACAACAGTTGGAAGTAATTAGGGTTTTGCATTATTTAGTTTTGGTTGATACTGATCTAATTCGGTTCGTACCGAATTAGGTGTAACCCTTGTTTTCATCTTCTGATTTTCGGTGCTAGATACAAGAGAGGTATTAGGGCTTTTATTCAGGGGTGATTGGTATACAATAGTTGTATTGTGTCATACGTGGAGTTTGGACTAGCATCCGGGTGTGCTTGTTTACGTGTTTGTGTGAGCACTCATAGAGGTGGCAATTTAGTCACTCGTTTCTCATTCTTGGTTTCTTTGATTTGCTGGTGACGACGAGGGTATGTTCCTATTTAATTATACATGTCCTTTAAATGTGTTTTATGTATGTTAATTATTGTACTAGACTAGATCTATCCGCTGCGCACTCGTATGAATTAATGGTTAACTTGATTGTTAAATTCCAACAATTCCATCAATCACCTAGTCATATACGATATAGAATCCAGCTGCCACTTGAAACCAGATAAAAAGTTAAAATGATAGTTTCTAAAAAGTAGAAATCACAATAGAGTTTTGCTAGAACCACAATATGCTTATCCATATGTGAACTAAGTAAAATAATTGGTTTCGTAAAACAAACATACGTGTACATGTATATTCTAGCTCTAACTTTTGTTTTAACCGCAAAGTTAATTCCATTGATTTTTTTTTGGTAACCACATGGTTTGAACCGGTTAAAGTCATCCCTTTTCAGGACGTTGCATGGCCACTTCAGGTTAATTGCACCTAGCGGGAACTGAAACCTCACACGTTTTATTGCGATAGTCACCTACGACTGTTTACTTTATCATGGATGAAGTGCCTTTTTTCTGCACTAACGCAGTGTAAAGTTTAATCATGTACTGTCATTTGCTATAAAGCTTGTTAAACAGGCAAGTAAAAGAACATACATATGGAGGGGTCGTATACTCGTATATATGCTTTATTATTCCACTATCATGCATATTGTACTATTGTAGAGTTGTGGAAAGTTCACAAGTGACTTATATTATTGTTGGGTCGTGTTGAGCCTGTGGTTTAGGTCGTGGTTCAAATGATAAGTGTTAAGTTGTCAGGTAGTTGGGTCATGGTTCAGGCTTTAGATGGATATTGTGTTGGGTCGAGGTTGTAGTTTTAGATCTTGGTTCGGATGGTTAGGTTTTTGGTCGTGGTTAAGGGTGTGGTTCAGACCTTTAGTGATTCTGAGTGGTGGTTTTGGTCGTGTTCAGATGGTTCGTGGTGTTCTTAGTTTGACAAGATCGTCTTCACAAGAGTCAATGGTTGAGGGGTCAGCAAGGGTTGGTCGTTGCAGCTGTCATGGTTTATCTTATCTGTCAACCATCATTACATCTCAGCAAACCACCGCCACTCGGTCAATCGTATGTCGGAACTGTTTAAGGTTTTGAAGGGTTCTATTTTCGTTGTTAGGGTCATGGCCGGTATTCCACCCGCTCCCATGCTTGCTATTTAACTAGGTGATTGCCCTCAAGTGCTTATTGTTGGGTTATGGTAGTCGGCTAGCACGTATACGTTACGAATATGTGTGCCTATTGGAGGCACACGCGTTAAACACTTAGAGTATGTTTTACTACACGATATAATTATTTAAATAATTGTTAATTACATTAATTGTTTTAACTAAGCTTAACAATATATTAAATAATGAACCGAAGGGACTAAAATTGACAAAACCCGAACCTTATAGGGTCCTTTTGTGACCGGCTCTAAAAGCTTCTAGAAGGAGGGTTTGAGATACATTTTAAAGACAAAAGATAAGTATTGTATTGTGATAAAAATTATAAAGGTATCCTAGTTTATTTACAACTAGGGTTTGATGGCTATATAAACAAACCCCTAGCTTCATAATTAATTGATCACAAAACATATCATTCGTCCCATTAATATATAACACATTTGTGGACAAATCCACTGTCGTTTTGACAGTGGGCCACAATGCTACAGTATCGGGCTCCTATTTTGGGTCAGCCTGATTTTTGGTTTTTTTTTTTTAATTTTTTTTTAAAAATTTGTATGCACAAAGTAGGAGGAAAAAAATATTACAAAAGTTCCGATTTATTCAGATAAAAAAAATACCTGTGGAAACATCTTCGATATCTAATAACTTTAAAATAATCGATATGGTCACAAACGTACAACTCATTATATTAAAAAAAAAACTCATATAGCAAAAAAAAAACAGCACTTTAAACATGAGACCCAACACATAAGCCATATAAAAAAAATTATTACTAATATACACATTTGTCGACAAACTAGCTTAAAATTCGCATAAAATGTGGCCCAAAATCTGGCCAAAAAAAAGATATCGAACCGTCCCAAAAAAAGAAAATATTCGGGAAAAAATTAACCCGTCCCAACGCAAAAAAAAAATTCCCGAATAGTACAAAAGAAGGAAATATCCGGGAAAAAAATTAGCCAAAAATAGCCTAAAATCTGGCCAAAAGTAAAAAAAATACAAAACGGACCCTCACCTTTTAACTATTTACGATTTTCTTACACAAAAATTCCCGTAAAAAAATTTACAAAGCCGTCCCAAAAAAAGAAAATATTCGGGAAAAAATTAGCCCGTCCCAACGCAATTTTTTTTCCTCGAATCATACAAAAAAAGAAAATATTAAAAATTAGCCCCGCCATAACGCATCGCCCAAAAAAAACCCTCCGAAACGTAAAAAAAATTATTCGAGAAAAAATTAGTCCCGCCGCAACGCGCGGGTTCTTTTGCTTGTTCCCAAACAAATGCATACTCCACATATTTACTCAAAAAGCAAATTGTTTCCTTCTTATTTTAGCCAATCGGCTGATGAGTAAAACTTTGCATGTAATTATTATACATGCGGATAACATGACGCATGTAATGCTATGATACATGTATAATTATGCTATGATACATGTATAATTATGATGTATGCATAATAAATGCATGGTGATCCCATTTATCTTTATGGATCGGTTGTATATTCCTTGAATGGCATTCGATCGAGTTTTATCATATACACTTGTTGTTTGGTTTTCGATTCAAGTATAATTAAGTATACAACACAAGGTGTTTGGATCGTGAAGGTAAACTAGCAATCAACTCATACTCGGTTGACGTGTTTGTGTGAGCAACCGTAGAGGTGATAATTTAACCACTATGTTTTCAAGATCAAGATCATGCGTAAGTTTATTGATTTTTATCATTAAACAAAATGTTAGTAAATTACTTGTTTACTTTATTATGTGTTAATCTTATGTGCCATAACTAGATCCGTTCCGCTGCATACTCGTAGCTAAACTGGTTACCTAGAATGTTAAATCCCAACAGTAGTATCAGAGCCAACTCGTTTTGGCATTAGGGTTACACTTTTGAATTATATCATGTCTTGCATGTTCACGCCTAGATTTAATTCAAATAACTTGATCTGATGCGCTAAATTTTTATTTAATGTTTTCTTGCAAATATGGCAAAGATTATGCAAATCCTTGTCATAATTAAATAAAATCTATAGATCTAGATCTTGATTACTTTTGATTGCTAAAAAGGGAATAAAATTAAACTTGTTAATTTAGTATGTCTGTTTCCTTTTATAAAACTCACACTATATATTTAAAAGATCTTGATTTTATTTATGGGAACTAAAATCTTTTATTTTTGGAAACTAGATCTTTTACATATTTAGTCTGATTGTGTTTACCTATCCGGCCATAAGACCTACTCAATCACTCTCGTGATGAATGGGGCGATCTAGGCACATTGATGAAAACCTAATGAGGGTCTTATGGTTCTCCAATTGGGGAAGACTCGCTAGAGAACTCGGATTTTACATGTTTACTTGTTAATTTAATAACATCATTAGCTTTAGTCTTTATGTGCATATTTTTACTTGATTACTAGTATTCACGCCTAATATGTATGCAATACGGACTAAAATCTAAAGAAAGATGATGTTAAAACAAGTCTATTAATTCATGTTCAAATACATGCTCATTGTGACCTATTATTTGTTTCGTGCAAAATTGGATTTTTGAGAAAATTAATAAGACTATAAACTATGAAACTTGATTTCAAAATTAAAAACTGGATGCTATGGACTCATGGGAAGTACGGCTCATCCACTAGAACAAACTATAAGAGAAGTTTAAGGCGAGTCGTTCTTACGTAATTCCCTAAAGAAATAAGGTTTTTAATATGCTTCGCGCTGACCTGTTTCTCCACTTTTTTGTGCGTTCGATTAGAGTTACCGTGAACCATGGCATGTCACTACAGTGTCATTATTAAAGGTTTTTAAAATCAGTGATACATTGTTTTGCATGCTTCTTTGTACACGCACTTGACACATTTATGTGCATACCCCTAGGAAAATTTCAAGTCTATGTCATTCAACCGTAGAACACGTGCACTTGGTTTGAGTCTCTTTGTCAGGCCCTGGACCCCTACCAACTCATGGTGAATTTTGCCTACTGATCAGACCTTTGACGATTTTTACACGTTCTTGTTTGGTCGACTTAATTTGAGTCTCTTTGTCAAACCCTGGACCCGAGGCATAAGATGATACTAAACATGCTCTTAACATTATTACATGCTGACTAATGTTTTGACAAGTATCATAAACCTAAGAGTTGCATTAAAATGCAATTAACGCTCGTCGCTTACCTCTTGCCCTACTTGTTTTCTCATTGGTCAGACCTCTGGTTACCAAGTAGGAGGTCAAGATGAATCTTAGTCTTAATTAGTAAATTAATTGGATAGTTAATTCAATTAAGAAATTAATTATCGAAAATACTAAAATTGAACTTTCTATATTCTAATTAATTGTGTTATTGCTACATAATTCGTAAACGAAAGTTTGTTTTCTTTGAAAGACAAACATAGTCTCTTTTCCTGTTAAGAAGAGTGAGACTTACTCCTATCTCTTCTCATTGGTTGACAAGAATAAGATATGGTTATAATTGAATTATTATAAATTATATTTAAACTCACTTTTAATCTTTAATTACCCTCTTTCGTTTCTAAAATCTTTGCAAGATAATATATTTTGTGTAACTAGAGTATATTTTGTCTATAGCTACCAAAATAATGAAATCTTGCACTTGTCACGATGTATGAGTTTAAACCGCAACGAGTAAAGAAAATTACTAGCAGGTCTTCTAGGTATTTTTCTTGGACTCATTTCATTCCTTATAGTGCTAAACACCCTTGTGGCTAGGCAGACCGATTAAAGAGGAATTGCATGATAAAATGTTCAAGTTAATGAAAGCATGAATGGCTAGTCCCTCATCTACATAAGTAGAATTTCATATACTCTGTACAATACTTAAGTACATTGCTACTTGTAGGCATTCTAAGAGAGTAGGAAAGTAAATAAATCGCTATTTGCTTTCTACTGGTGATGTAACACTTACAATGTTGACAAATCCAGTGGGAGCCTTGCGTTTTATTACTGAAAAGACATTCATGTAATGTTGTCAATTTCAGTAGGCCCCTACAAGATTTATTTCCTTGTTAGTTGCGCATGTTATTTCTAGCTTGCTTTGAAATAATTGATTACTTTCCGAATATGAACAACCAT
>BQNB010151254.1:2869-15926 GCA_026074375.1 Tanacetum coccineum
CTACTAAAATTAAAGGCACAATTAAACAACTAATTAACAAATTAAACTAATTACGAAAGTAAATAAAATGCGACATTTAAGAAAACAAATACAATTTAAATCTTAAAAATATAAACTAGATTCCTAAACCTAAATTAATGCTAAAGAAAATTTTAGGAAAAAGAAAAATATTTTTTAAGGGCTTTTCGGATTTTTTATGAATTAAATTCTATTTAATCTAAATTATATTCTAAAAATAGAAATTAAATTGATAAAAACTAAGAAAAATACTTTTTAAACTAAATTAATTCTAAATTACTTAAAAAGATGAGAAAAACATTTTTATTACTAATTTTTCTATTTTTTTTTATTTGATTTTTGAAAATGAAATATTAAAAACTAAATTCGAAAATTAATTTTTAAAAATATAAAACTTAAACTAAAAATTATATAAAAATATTTTTTATAAAAAGAAATAATGCAGAAAATTAATTTTATTAAAAGCCCTAATTTTTAATGAGTAATTTTAAACTAATTTAAGTAATTAAACTAAAAACCTAATTTATTATTTATAAAAACTATTTCTATTAAGCTAAATGAAATCTGCCAAAACACATGGGTTGAAAGTGACACAAAACAAAGTTGAGGGTAGGCGGCCAAACATTAAAGTTTTATGAAAAACACAAAGTTTGATCTATTGACAGAAATAGTCCCTGGACTTGGGACTAACTAGACTAACAATTAAACTAACTAAGGACTAACTGCGCATTTAACAAGGACTAACTATGCAAATTTTTTAACTAACAGAAACTTTAAAGATGGACAGAAATGACCCCTGAACTCCCTAACTACTAACACTCAGCATCCTTATTATATAAAAACAGCTTATTATCCTAACTTTTTAAGAAACTACTTTTATAAATCTTAACTCTAACTTATTTGAAATAAGCTGAATAAGCTTATTAGCTTATAAGCTCTAGCAGCTTAGTAATCTACCTCTTAAACTAAATAAACATAGCAACTTCAAGGCACATGACAAAATTTTACTACTTAATAAAATCTGCTTATTCAACTATTAGCAAATCCAAACAGCTTATTTAAGCTACTACTAAACAGATTACTTAGAACAGATAATCAGCAGCTTATAAAAAAAAACAAATGTAAAACAAATTAAACCTAAATAGTGTGTACCTTGGTGTTCCCAGCATGAACAGGAAACAACAATAAGCTGTGTGGGACTTATGGCTTATTCACATAAGCCCAATCTCGAATCAACAACAACCTAATCTAAACCTATATGCTAACCCTTAGCTCTAAAACCCTTGGAGTCTCAGCAGCCATCCAATTCCAAGAGACTCCAAGCCTTCATCATAACAAACACAAACACAAATCTTTTGACAGAATTTAAATGGAGACACAAATTTATATGAAATAATACTTTTATTAAAACTGAAATAAAGTTTCTTACAATACGAAATGAAATAACATGAAATTGAAATTACAAAAAAAACAACTACTAAATACTGAATCGAAAAAATTAAACTACTAAAAAAACTAAAAATTCACCCCTTCATAAGCTGGAATGAGGGGTATTTATACCCGAAGCTTCACCTCTTGCCATCCTCTAGATCCTTCTATCCTCTTCATCTTGACCCTTCAATCATTCTCTCTCCTTGATTTTGCATATAGGCCGTGGGATTAAAGCATGTGTGCACCCGGATCATTGACGTGGACATAGAGTGTGTTAGTTATGTGAGTGTAAACACTCACACACGTCACATCACCCAATCATTTCCTCTCATTTTGCCAGGGTGGATTGGGTTGGGGGTTTAATTGATAGTGACAGATGGGTTAAGGGTTGTGAGAGGTGGATTAACCCTAAGGTTAATTTAGGTGGGGTGAAAGGTTTATAAACTAGGGCTAGGGTTCATGTGTTCTTGAGAGTGTTCGTGTGTGTGTGAGTGAGTTTAATCCGAATTGGGGAGAGTGAGTGAATAGTAAGTGTAAAAAGGTTATAAGTTTAACCGGGTAGGGTAGGGTTAAGGGTCGGGTTAGGTCGGGTTTAATTGGGTTGGGGGTTTAATTCTCATTGGTTGATTGGGAGTCCACGGGTTTATTTGACCCGGACTTTGACCCGCGACTTTATAACTATAGGGTAATTTCAACTTCGGTCCTTGTGTTTGGCAAGCCCATTTTTTTAGTTAAAAATAACTTTCATAAATTGCAAAATCAGCCCTTGAATTTATAAAACAATGGAGTTGGGCTTTGGTTGACTGTGGTTTAGCTGCAGTTGACTGTAGAAGGCTGAGGCATGATCTCTCTGGCTTCGGCTTTGATTTCTTTAGCTTCTTGATCACTCATCCGTTCTCGTGTCCGTTTTTGACTGTTTCCTTGCACCATATTGACATATCCATACTGCACAACAGTAAAACTCAGATACAAGCACATTTTTGCCATTTTTGATCTTGGGTTTATTTGGGTTATTTTAAGCATAAATAGATATGTGTATTCTACACTTATCAGTACTCGGACGTGTAACAATCCATAAATCGAATTACTCTAATTCTCTAATGGCGTATGATACCACTTAGATAGGAATCTATGTTTACCTGATCATACATATCATCAATGAAAAGCTTATAGAGAATAGTAGATTGATGACAATATTTAATTTTCAAATTATATAAAATGGAGTGGAAAATGAACAATATTATTACAAGGCTTTACCCTTCTAATGTGATTAGAAGGGGGTATAATAGGAGAGGGAACAAAGCTTCCCTTCCTTTATTTTTCTAAAGTTTCACTTCTAGTCCCTATACTTTGGTAATTATGCTATTTCTTTCATTTAACATAATAAACCTTATTACAAGCTACTTTATTCTTAACAAAATAAAGACTAATGACTAAATATAATTAAACCACATAATCGGCACTTTTTATAAACCTAACAGATTACCTATAACCGAATCTATGGGATGGTCTTTGGTTTCTTTGATGTTAAGAATTTCTTTGTTTAATGGTTCATTTTCCTTGATTTCCAAGTCTTTTCCTTGATTTTCTATGATTTCACTTTTAAGTATATCATCATCTACTAAAGATGATGACTTAAGAGGTTGACTTTCGTCGAATCTCACATTTAGAGATTCTTTAACCCTCATGGTTTTTTATTAAGAATTAAATATGTTTTGCTATTAGGTGAGTAAACAAGAAATATGCCTTCGGTAGATGATGACATCAAATAACATCTATTTTATAGCATCATTTATCCCATGTTATTAACCCATTTTGTATAGTTATTGCAAAGAATTGTTACTTAATCGTTTATATTTGAGAATTGCAGTAATTATGGAGTAATTGGTGAAAGTTAGCAAAAGGCGCGCATTCTGGAGCTTAAATAAAGATATTTTGAAGATTACTATTCTGAAGACCAATACGCCATATCCATCAAGGAAGATACGGCGTATCCGTGCCTGCACTCACCAAAGACCACAGAGGAATAAAGATCAATACGCCGTATCCAGAGAGAATCAATACGCCGTATTCAAGATATGGAATCAATATAATATTCTGGAAGATATCAAGCGTGGTCCCTACTCTAAGAAATCCCCAATACGCCGTATCCAACACTTGGATACGCCGTATCCAACCGACTTCCAGACCTTATAAATAGAAAACTCAAAAACGAGTTTTAAGTGTGCTAAATCATATTCTCGATACCTAAACCACAAAAGTCGATTTTCAGAAGAGAAAAAGAGCAGAAGAGGTCGAGCAACGTATTCAATTCCATAGGAGACAATGTGTAATTCCGTATACTTTAGTAATCGTTCAGTTTTTGGTATCATTCGTTAACTCGGTTAGTTTACCTTGGCTAAATAATTACTCTTGTATTTATTATGACGTTTGAAGGCTAATACCTTCGGGTATTAGCCATTATTATGAAGATCTGAATGTTTGGTATTTGTTTATCTTGATTTATCGTTGAGTGCTAGTTTATGTTTATCAATTTATACTTGTTTACGCACTTTTGTATGCGACTTATCATTTAACTGGATCTAGTAAAGCGGACCAAGCAGATCTAGAGTCTGGGATAGCTCTCCATATAGTAATTTATACATCTAGAATTATAGTTACACAAATATTGTCCTTCTAAGTCTGTGTCTAGGATACGCTTCGGGCTTAACTAGTTAATTGGATATTGCCAATGGTTTATTGATCGTGTTGACTAGTAGGTGACCTAGATAATTCAACAAGTAACATTCTAATTCCATTGGATAGTTGGACAAGTGGACTACTAGTGTATAAATTACCATTAAGCGGTAAGTGGGTAAAGTCTCTATGAGCTAGGGTTTAACAAGATCACCATTGCTTTAATCCCTAAGATAGATTATAATCAGCAAATAAGGATGCTTTAATTCTGACAGAATTATTAAGTCTAGGTCTTAGGCTGATGTAACGCCTAAGTCTTACGAATGATATGCTACCTCGAGAGAATAAATCATTGCATTAAATAAACAAACCAACGTTCTAATCGGATTAATAATGGTTAATACAGTTTTCTTATATAAGGTTTGACCGCTCTTTCATATTTTGTTAATTAGCTTGTGTGGGTTAAAGTGCCTTGAATTGATTATAGACACCAACCAAACCGTGCCAGTCTCTTAGGCTGAAAACCCCCCTTTTCTCGTTAGAATTAGGATTTAGACTGACATAGGTTTAACATAAGTTTAGAATAGAATATAATTAACATAGATTAGATAACCAAGATATTAATTAAATTGATAGATTTAACCTCGCTTCAAGTGTTCGACACCCTACTTACCACAAAACTACTATCGATCGGGTACACTGCCCGTTAAAGTGTTGTTTTTGGTTTAGTCGGCAAAATATAAATTTAAAACTTGAATCATCTTAAATATACCATACAATGATAGCAGATCATAAGCTTACCACTGCAATGATGTTATTAGCTCGAGCAATCACCCAGAAGTTCTCAACACCTACCAATAATAGTCTTCGTACTTCATCAAACACAAGAAATCAAGCTGTGATTCAGGATTGTAGAGTTGATATACAAACTAAGAATGCAAGATATGGTGGAAATGGTAATAGGAATGCAGGGAGACAAAATAGGAATCAAGTATTTAATGCAGGAAATTAGAATGACGACAGCAATCAAATTGTTCAGCGTGTTCCACGAAATGAGTCAAATTCAAGAAAGGCAAATGTTTAGTGTTATTACTGCAATGAAAAAGGCCACTATGCCAGTGATTGTCCCAAACTAAGAGTTCATGATGCAAAGTATTTCAGAGAACAAATGTTTTTAGCCATGAAAGATGAAGCTAGAAGCAACCTCAATGATGAAGAGAATGATTTCATGCTCGATAATTCTTTCGGAGATGACACATTAGAAGAGCTAACTGCTGTAGTAATTATGATGGCACTAATTCAGCCAGCTGATGAAAATGGTGTGCAAAAGCTAAACAATGATGCAAAGGCTATTAGCGAGGTAAATGCTTCACACAAAATGATACCTAAAGGGGTTCATGAACACAAGAATCATGGAAAACGTAAAATTGTTATTAACACATCTGATGATGATCAAATTGATCTAATATCATATTTGATGATCCTTGTGTGGAAAATAATGGTGGGTCGGATGAACATGACTCAACTGCTCATGATCAATATCATGATGTTAAAATTCTGGCATACACCCTGAAAGAAGCTGAAAATAAAAACGATTAAATAATGAGCTTAAACAGCAAAAATTGTTGCTACAAAAGGAGCTTAAGACGTGTAAGGAACATGTGATGAATTGGAACGTATAATACGTGCTGATAAAGACACCATTGAGAGAATTTTGAAACAAAAAGACAAAATTAAAAGTGAATTTTTCAAAGTTAAATTGAAAAGCTAATAATTCAACATGAAACTCAGTTAGTCAAAAAGGCTTTCAAAGAATGAGAAGATCGATATCTTGAAGATATTATTGATCTCGAGGAAAAACTGAGTTCTCATGATAGAATTGTTTATAAAATGGGTCAATCAATTCAAACAATTCATATGCTTGGAAAAACACCAAATCAAGTTTATGATCCTTTTCTCAAAGCTGGGTTGGGTTATAAAAATCCCAAACGTCTCAAGAAAGCCATTGCAGCACAACCAAAAATGTATCATGGTGAAAAGCTTTATAATACAAAAATAAAAATTAATTCACCTAATTCTGACGAAAATTAGAGGACGCGGAAGAAAGTCGATTGAAAATGAAAAACAAAATGGTTCAACTAGATTATAACAAATTAAATGCTCTTTATGAAACATTTGTTCCTCAAAAAGAATCTTCTGTTTTCTACTTCTAATATATGTTCTGAGTCAAATGAAGTCAAAACGGATTCGCAAATTCCTGAAATGCCAAAAGAGAGAAAATTGTTAAAAATGTTTGAAAAAATGGCTTTAGCGATTAATGCCTTACGGGATCGAATTGATGTCACTCTTTTAGAAGATAGAAAAAGGAGATGGATGTCTGACAGTCAAAATTCTTTAAGAGAGTTTTATAAAACTGATGTCCTTCCAATGTCCGTATTTTTGTCAAAGACTTTGAAATAACTTAAACAAGAACTTATGGAGGAAGTACAGGAAATGTTAAATATTTTTGAATTAATGGAACAGAAAGTTAAGGAAAAATCTCCAATAGAACATATTTTTCAAACCAAAACTGATCGACTGTTGGAAGTATCCTTAACTAGAGAAATTTGAGATTGTGTGTTGATTTTTGTTGCAGAACAGAAAAATGAGTTGTTAGAAAATGAAATTGAGAAAATTTCAAGTGACTCCAAAGATATTCAAGCCAATTTACTCAAAAGAATCAAAATTCTTGAAAATGATTTTAAGCGATCACAAGCTCAAAGCATTGATTTTGAACTCAAACAACAACATCAAAAAGAGAAAATAGCTTGTGATGTCTCTTTGAAGTCCAGATTGTCAACGTTGAATGATGAGAACGTGTTGCTAAAAAATCAAGCTGATTCTGTTGTTAAAGAAAGAGAAAATAGTAAACTTGAATATCAAAAGCTTTTTAATTCAATAAAAGCAACACGGACTCAACATCAAAAAGAGCTTGATGATTTAATTGAACATGTTAATCTAAAGACATATGCTTATGCTGATGTGCGGTCTCAAAATCAAGATCTTTTGATGACAATATCTGAAATCAAGAATAAGATTAAAACCATTGAAAAAGGGAAGAATGTGAACACTAAGTCTGACAAATCTAAGACCTCGGGAACACTTCTCTATGTAACACTATTACCTAAAAACATAGCAGTTAAGGCTAAGAAAGTGTCAAACACTAAGGTCAATGCAGATAGGTCAAAACCAGTCACTTCACATTCTATACCAAAAAATGAGCAAAGTCAAAAACAAAGTGAGAATGTAATCACAAGCGGAATGTATAAAATCACAAAAACAAAGACATACACGCCGGTTTCTAAAGCTAACATACATGTTTCTAATTCCATAGGTGTAGAAAGTTCTAATAGTATTAGAAGACCACAGTCTAAGGACACTAAATTGAAGAATAGATTCTTGAAGAATACTAATGCTAAGAGCTCATCTGCATATGTTCGGAAGGTGTCAAGTAGTGTTAAGATAGATTCTAATAAACGTGAAACAAAGAATTTGAATGAATGACAATCAAATGCAAATGTATTAAATACCAAGAATGTAACTGCTATTAATGACGGTTCGAATCTTGTTTGTGTTTCTTATGGTAAAAATGTGTTTTTGCTTTCTTATAAAAAATGTGTTGCTCGTTATGCTTTGTCTGTAGATTCAAGGGTAAAAATAGCCTTATTCACTTCCCCCGTAGCAGCAAAATCTAGGAATTTAGGAGCTACTTCTGTCATTGCGAAATCTAGATTTAGCATTGCTAAAACCTCAACAGTAACAAATAAGGTCTTTAGTGTGTCATCACTAACCCCTGATTCTAGTCAAAGTAGAACACTTAGCAATTACATGAAAAACAAAATTGCAACAAGTCAAAAGTAGCATAAATGGTTTGAATATCAACCATGTTTCAATTGGACACCCAAAAGTAAAACTGCACAATCAACACCTAGTGTGTCACAGAGTAGTACTAGTGTTCGAACAAAATCCAAAACACCGGTAACAACTCAAAAATGGGTTGCCAAACTATCCACTCCTCAATCTGCATTTGTTTCATGTGATGTAGGTGATCCAACTCGTCGATTGGATTGTTGATAGCGGGTGCTCGAAGCATCTGAGTGGCAATCTTCAACTGCTAAGAAATTTCGTTAAGAAATTCATGGGAACAGTCCGCTTTAGGAATGATCACTTTGCAACAATCATTGGATATGGAGATTATGTTTAAAAAAATCTCACGATATGTCACATATACTATGTTGAAGGCCTAGGACATAACTTATTTTTTGTTAGACAATTTTGTGATGGATATTTAGAAGTAGCCTTTCGTTCAAACACTTGCTATGTTCGGAATTTGGAGGGTGTTGATTTGCTTACCGGTTCTCGTGAATCCAATCTCTACACTATCTCCATTTCTAATTTGGCAGCTTCTTCTCTGGTATGCTTAATGTCCAAAGCCACATCAACAAAATCTTGGTTATGGCACCACAAGCTTTCTCATTTGAATTTTGGTACCATTAATCAACTCACGTCAAAAGATCTAGTTGATGGGCTTCTGAAATTTAAGTATGATAAAGCTCACCTACATTCAGCATGTGAGCAAGGTAAAAGCAAGAAAGCTTCCTTTCCATCAAAATTGGTTCCAAGTACATAATCCAAACTTGAACTAATTCATATGGATTTGTGTGGCCCAAATGAGGGTAGAAAGTATCAATGGCAAGAAATATATTCTAGTGATCGTCAATGATTATTCTCAATACACCTAGGTATACTTTCTTTGCACCAAAGATGAAGCTCCATATATGATCATCAATTTTATTAATCAAGTTCAATGGTCTCTAAAGGCTCAAATTCTGAAGATCCGAACTGATAATGGAACTGAATTCAAGAATGAGAAATTACGATCTTTTTATGCAAAGCTAGGCACTGTTCATCATACTTTAATTGCTCGAACACCTCAACAAAATGGTGTTGTTGAACGTCAAAACTGTACACTTGTCGAGGCTGCACGCACAATGCTTATCTTTTCAAAATCTCCAGAATTTCTTTGGGCTGAAGCTATTGCTATTGCTTGCTTTACTCAAAATCGCTCTATTGTACACACTTGGTACAACAAGACTCCATATGAGCTATTTTGAGGGAGAAAACCCAATGTTCAATATTTTCATATGTTTGGATCTCTTTGCTATCCAATAAATGATCGTGATGATCTTGGGAAAATGAAACCGAAGGCTGACATAAGAATCTTTATTGGATATTCTAAGTCATCAAGAGGTTTTCGTAATTACAACCATCAAACCAAAAAGATTATGGAAATGATCCATGTCAAATTTGATGATCTCACAGCTATGGCTTTTGAATGCAACAATTCAGGACCCAGTCTAAACTACTCAAAATTTTAAGATTCATAAGACGACATGAATGAAATACCATCACAACAAGACTTGGATAACTTGTTTGGTCCTATGTATGAAGAATATTATGCACTGAGTACTTTCGAAGTGACAAATAATTCCGCTGCAAATACTCTTGAGGTTGAAGATACTCCGTCACCGTCTTCAATCATTGTTGAAGATAGTGATGCTCCGCAAATAGTAACTTCTTTAGAAGAACCAATCACACAAGAATCATCAATTCCAGTCTTGGAAACTCATTCTGATGAACAACTTCAAGAAGACGTTGTAGAACTTGATGGGAATACTATTATGCATTCTTTTGAAAATCATGAGGTCGAAGAAGCTGAGTCATCTTCAAACTATCAGAACCCGTCAAATATGCACGAGTTCCATCAACAACATTGCTACACTGATAAGTGGACTAAGAATCATCCAATTAAACAAGTGATTGGTGACCCTTCAAAGCCAGTTCAAACAAGAAATAGACTCCAAACTAATGTAGAGTTGCGTATGTACACTCTCACATTGAGTCTTACTAAACCCAGAAACATCAAAGTGGCTATGCTTGATCTGAGTTGAATCGAATCAATGCAAGATGAACTTAATCAGTTTAAACGTCTAGATGTGTGGGAACTTGTTCCATTACCAGAAGGCAGACATGCAATCAAGGTAAAATGGCTTTGGAAAAATAAGACGGATGTTGAAAACACAGTTATTAAGAACAAATCACGTCTCATTGCAAAGAGTTATAGTTAACAAGAAGGGATAGATTTTGAGGATTCATTTGCTCTAGTCGCACGACTAGAAGTTGTTCGCATGTTCGAGGCTTATGTGGTTCACAAGAACTTTACAATATACCAGATGGATGTGAAGACTGCAGTCCTAATAGGTCTATTGAAAGAAGAAGTTTTTTTAAGTCAGCCCGATGGTTTCGTAGATCCAGACTTTCCTAATCACGTTTATTGTCTCAAGAAAGCGTTGTATGGTCTCAAACAAGCCCCTCGAGCATGGTATGACAAGCTTTCTTCCTTCTTGATTGAACACCATTTCACAAAAGTTATTATTGATCCAACACTTTTTACATGAAGACATGGGGAGGACATTTTATTAGTTCAAATATGTTGATGACATTACTTTTGGATCCACAAATCTAGTTTTCTTAAACAGATTTGCAAAAATAATGAAAGATAATTTTGCAACGTCAATGATGGCTGTGATGAAGTTCTTTTTAGGACTTCAGATTCATCAATCCCCTCGTGGTTTCTTCATAAACCAATCACAATACACTATGGAGCTTCTTAGGAAACACAAAATGGAAAAATGTGATATTGTTACGATACCAATGGCTACTGCCAAAATCGATGCAGATTTATAGGGTACTCCAATTGATCAAACTAAATACCATAGTATGATTGGCGGACTCATGTATCTCACTGGAAGTCGACCAGATATTGCATTTGCAACATTTGTATGTGCACGTTATTAGGCACGCCCAACTGAGAAACACCTCAAAGAGGTCAAAAGGATCTTTTGGTACCTTCGACAATCCATTAACAAGGGATTGTGGTACTTGAAGGATTCTAGATTTGAACTAATTGTGTATTCAGATGCAGATTTAGCATGGTGCCTTGATGATTATAAAAGCACATCTAGAGGACTCTAGTTTCTGGGAGACAAGCTAGTCAGCTGGTCATCAAAAAAGCAGGATTGTACAGCCATGTCAACTATGGAAGATGAGTATGTATCTTTATCAGCATGTTGCGCACAAGTCATTTGGATGAGAACGCAACTTCTTGATTATGGATATCGCTACAACAAGATTCCAATGTACTGTGACTCAAAAAGTGCAATTGCCATATCGTGCAATCCGGTACAACATTCACGTACAAAACACATTAAATCTGTTATCACTTTATCAAGGAGCATGTTTAAAGAGGTACAATTGAACTTTACTTTGTCGGAACTGAATACCAACTTGTTGATCTATTTACTAAAGCCCTTCAAGAGAAAGGTTTAAGTATTTAGTTCACAGGATTGGTATGTAGGTCCTTATTAACAGGATCTGAATGAGCCTTGAATGACTTATAGTCCTTTGAATAAATCCAAAGATACTATAGGAGACAATGAATGTGAATATAAATATTAACACGGAATATCAATACTTATACCAAGACGAACACAAGAACAAAATACGAAAATTGCTATTACTATTACTATTTGATTGTGAATACTCAATCAACTGATATGTTTACAATACTATTCTATGTTCCTTTTATAAGCATAAGGAACCCTAAACGCGTTAAGAGATAATACTTATCTCTTCCTAAATCAACACTAAATTGATAACTATTACTTAAATTACAACAGACTTATCTGTCTGACCAAGCAGTATTAACTTTAATACTGCCAGACTTAAGTTAATGCTGGCAGACTTAACTTGCTCTACCAGACTTAACTTCTATTACTAACAGTACTAACTATTTCTATCAGTACTAACTAAAGCTAACAGACTTAACTTTAATACTAACAGTATTAAGTCTGTTTACAATATTTTCCTAACAATCCTCCCCTAACTTGATCTTCATTCATGAACTTCAAGTTTCTTCGTACTTTGGGCTTTAGAGGATTGTCTTGAACTTCTGTCTTCAAAATAATATGTCTTTAAGTCTTCAAATCTTGACAGCAACTAGTCTTTATAGCACTCCAATCTTGACTGCGACAAAATATAGTTTTTGGCAAACTACCAGCCATAAACGGATTTGTTGTGTCTTTACCATGAGCCGTTTGCTATGGACTAGCCAATGTTTAGGTTTGTAAGACCATGGTACATTGATAACCATATGATTTTGAGCAAATCATCAGCTATTAACGGATTTGATAACTCTTTACCAGCTAGCCGTTTGCTCTAGAGTAGCCATGCTTCAGTATAAATACTATGGTGCATTGAATACCATACAATTTTTGGTAAATTGTCAACCATCTAATATGGATTTTCAAGTCTTTAGCTGTGATTGGGTCATGGGCTTGTTCCTTTTGGCTTTGGCTCTTTCTTCAGCAAAGAACTTCTTCCTTTGATTCACAAGGTCCACCATTTTCTTAGCAAAGTCTTCTCCTTGAAGTTCACTTCCAAGCATATCGGAGCTTAAACGAAGACATTTTAAGCTCCGATATGCTTGGAAGTGAACTATGTTAGCAAAAAGGAAGATACGGCGTATCTGTGCCTGCACTTCACAAGAAACCATGAAGGAACAAAGACCAATACGCAGTATCCAGGAAACTTTAATACGCCATATTAAATATAAATTAATAAAATATTCTGGAAGATATCGAGTGTGGTCCTTACTCCAAGAAACCCCCGATACGTCGTATCCATCTCACTCGATACGTTGTATCGACCAAATTCCAAACCCTATAAATAGAAAACCTAAAAATGAATTTTCAGTGTGCTTGATTATATTTTCGATACCTTAACAACAAAAGTTGATTTTCAGAAGACAAGAAGAGCAGAAAAGTTCAAGGAA
>BQNB010151256.1:1885-15925 GCA_026074375.1 Tanacetum coccineum
AAGTTTTTAAATCTTTGATTCGAGTTGGGAACTTAATAATGGATAATACCTCAATTGAAGGTATTATTTGTTGGTGTTCTTTTACCAACTTTGTTTATTTTATTTTTTATTATGGACAATTTTTTTATATTTTTGATTTTTTTTATTTATAAGATAATTATACTAAAAGAAAGGAAAAATATTTTTTACTTTTTATATTTTATAATTTTTTATTTCTTTTTTTTAAACAAAAACAAAACTTTCAAAAATGAAAGGGTCTTCAAATCACGATCAACAAACTTCAAACGAGAAAATCTTAATCCCCGGCAACAGCGCCAAAAATTGATTCGTCAGAATCTATATATACGTAAAAATAAAATATAATATGATGGAAAATTATCAAATTACCTTTGAGGAAAAAGGTAATTTGGAAAATCTTCACAAATATAGATAATACGTATATAAACCGGGAAGTATGATTCCCGGGTCGTTATCCCCCAACGATTTGTGAAATTGAATCCACGTTTGATGTTCGGACAATGATTTGAATTGGAAACAAGGGTTGGTTTGATTATCTACTTTTAAAAATTAAAATTAACAAACTCTAACAATTAAGCATGAAGACAAATAACGGGAAATCAAAATTTAACTAAAAACACAAAACGGGACCCCTAAACGGAGGTCAAAAATCCTAAATTTCTAAAAATAAACCTAACTTAAATTTTTCTTTTTAAATGGACTCTATTTGACTAAAAAGTAAGTTTAAAGAAAACTAGAACAAAAACGGCATTGAAATGAGCGTTAAAACACAAAAAACGAGATCGGGAACGAATCCCGTTCTTTAAAAAACGAAATTTTGCAAATTAAACCCTACGAAAGCAAAACTAATTTTTCTATGAACTTTATGATAAAAGAAAATTTTCTAAAAAAGATTTATATTTTTTTGATTATTTTTCTATTTTTTATGATTTTTTAAAGTTTTTAATGAAAATAAATGTTTAAAAATACTAAACGAACTATAAAAATTCTAGAAAATTTACAGAAAATAGCTTATACTAATTGAAACCTAGGAAAAATAAGCTTTTAAACACAGCTTACAGCTTATCAAATAAGCCACAAAATAAGCTATAACAGCTAATAAGGCTTATAAGGGAAAACGTGTATAAAAGATAAATTGTGCATGGTTTTAACGAAAAAGACCCAAGGGCGCAGTGGTAGTGAGTGGTGTGTGTGTGTTATAAAGGTTGAGAGTGTTGAGGTCGGGGGTTCGAGTCTTGCTCACCCCCGACTTCCACTTTCCCTTTTTTTCAAAAACTTATAAAAGCAAAGTTGTTAACAAGCTAAAAATAAGCATTTTTAATAAAAGCAACTTTTTATGAAAAAACCCTAAATAAGCTATTAAACAACTGAAAAGTAAATAGTTATTACTAAGCTCATTTTTTTTGGATTTTTCTTAAGCTAATAATCTAAAAAGCCTACTATAAGCTAGATTATGCTACTATTAAGCCAATTCTAACCTAAAAAGCTAATTGAACAAGAATAAGCACACGGAATAAGCTATGAGCTAGTAATTCAAACTAAGAACTTATGCAAAACACTTCAAACCAAACAGGCCTTAAGGGCACTTTGAGCTTAGAAATAAGCTAGCAAATAAGCACCTTATGAAGTGAAACTTGTTTTTTCTAAAAACTTGGCTTAAACTCTACTAGAAAATGCTTTTCAAAAAAGCTAAAAGCAAAAAGAGCTTATTAAAAAGAGCTTGTGAAAACAGACTTATCAAGTAATGAAAACTGACTTTTGGTCTTGAAAACTTAAATGAACAAAAGCTCAACTTTGAGCTTAAAAACAATTGACTAAAAAAGCTTTTTAATGAAATCTATTTTTAAACAGATAAACTATCACCTCTAATCTACTTAAAATCCAAAAATCAAATCCTAATTACTAGATTTACCTACTGAATTTTGATTATGAAAATGACAGTTTTCAGCTTATGCTGCTGATGCACTTGACAAATGCTAATGAACTACACTCAAACTCCTACAAATGCAGACCTAAAATTCCAATTCTAACATATGTAAAACTTAAAACTAAAAGCAATTAAAACTATTACAATTACTAGAAATGATTTAAGCTTAAGATGCACTTTAGACTTGACAGATTGAATCATATATAAATCTAACCTATGAAAACTCAATTAAACTAAACCTAGCTTATTAAACTTACTTAAACAAACTACAATCAGAGATTAAATCCACAAATTAAAAGCCAAAAGGCCTCTAGCAGTACTAACTTGTAGTTAGTACTGCTATGCCAAACACCCCCTTAATTTCATAGAAGTTCATTTTAGCTTATGAGTAAGAGATTTAATGATCAATTCTCACCAACCAGATATAAAACAGCTTATGACAAACCTAAATAGCAAACCTAAGCAAACTAATAGACAGTTTAATAAGCTATAAGCTAAATTACTATATTTTGGATTTTTTAATGATTTTTAAGACAAATTAAACAAGACTAAGATCTAAGCTTCATAAACTGAAAACAGATGATCAAACATAACTAATAAGCATACTAGGATAGATAAAAGCACAAATAAGCAAGTATTAAGCTGAAAATTAGCAGATGCAAGATTTAAGCTAAATTACTTGAAATTAAAAGAGAACTTACCAAGGCCTTAGCTAAACAAAGGCATAAAAGGCTCTAAGAGCTTATCAACAGCTCTAGCTTATCAATGATAAGCTAGTAAAGTCCAATGAACTCTTCCTTTGTAAGTTCATCATCCAAAAGCTCCAACAATCATAAGTAAGGGTACTTAAAGCTGATTTTAAGGTTTGAGTAGATTAAGGCTTATTAGAGCTCAATTACAAGCTTAGAGACTTGTAAGAGCTTGTATGAGTTTGTTGTGAGCTTATGAAACAGTAACAATATCATTTAAGAAAATAAGAGCTTAATAGTGAAAACGGCTTATAAAAACTAAACTTATGATTTTATTAATGATAAAAGCAGTTTACAAGACTTGAAAATTGAAGTTACAAGAGCTTAAAAAAATGAAATTACATTTTAAATGAAAAACTACATAAGCTAATTAACTAAGAAAAATTATATGAAAAAGATATCTCTCTGTGTGTGAGTGAGGGAGTCCTTTTATAGCCACCAGGAGAAACTTCTAGGCTCCAAAATCAGTTACACGCTCCTCTCAATCCCTGCCCTTCATTCCTCTAATCATTGGATGCTTCCTTAGAGCCGTTGGATTAGATTTAGCTCACACGGATTGCCAGCGTGGCAATCCGTGATTGTGACATGTTGTGCTTCTTCTGAGTGTACTTCAAGTGTAAAAATCCCATCCTTGAGTGTTACTTAGCATCCAACGTGGCATTCCCTTTGTGGGTTTCAACCAATGAGAGCATTTGGTGATGTAAACTTCTGCCAACGTGTTCCTTAACCCTTGAATTACCTCTCCTATCCCCATGTGTTAATTATTCATTTGACCCTTTGATTTGACCATTGTTAGCTTGAAGATGATGAACAGTTAACAACTTATTTTCCGCTCTCTTTTTCTCTACTTAAGGTCTGCGTTTGACTGTGAGGATTTTGGGTAAGTTGACTGGGCTTGTGGTAAATGTTTTGGGGCACTTTAGTTATATTTAAAAGGGAAATTGGCTAGGGCGTTATTGGTTTCGGGTTGGTTATGTTATAAAGGGTTAACGGGTGTTAACTCTTATAATTATAAGAGTTAACACCGTTAGGGTTTAGGGTTTATTTTTGTAATTTCTGGTATTATGTAGGGATCGGATGTTGGTTAATTTAGGGTTTTTTTGTCATTTAGTGTTGACCTATTGGTTTGATTGCAAGGTTGATTGAGTTGGACATTTCGTTAGCATTCTCCCGGCTCTTTGTATACTCTTTCCGTCTCGCTGTTCTAGTTTGCATGGTTTTTCATTGATGATTTTTTGCAATTCGCGCACTTACACTTCACAAGATACAAAACAAGCAGTCATTCAAGCATTTTTTTAAGCACAAATTTTGTCTTTTTTATTTAGGGGACATTTTTTGACATAAAACGGGATATTGTCTTTTCACTAAAATATCAAGCCTCAAACTGATCAAATTCGTTTGTAACATAAGTTTCTCTATACATCTTTTGTTTTGTTATTATTTCCCCTCATAAGACGTTAACTTTTTATCCACTTGTTCCTTGGCCGAAGTACAAGCACCATAGAATTACTAAATGTCATTTAGGAATAGAAAGAAGAAATCGGATTCTATGAGCTCCATCTCAGCTTCATAGTGAACACAATATAACGCATCTCCTTGTAATAAGCATTAGCAGGTTATGCAATTTCAAGAACGGTCGAATTGTTAAGAGAAATGACTATTTCAAAAACGTTTAAGGACCTTCATCAAGCGCTTTGTTAAGCCATTTCGGTTTTCCCTTTTTTTGATTTATATAAGGTCTAAATCTACCTTGCCATACGGTTATTTAACTACCCCTGTAAAGCTTGGTGAGGCCTAGTCTCTAGACGACATAGCAAGGGATTGTTGATATGTTATTGATGTTGACATTTCTTATGATTCAAGATTGGATCTTTGTTGACAAAAATGAGTGATATTTGATGAGAAGTATTTCCATAATCGGTAACAATTTGTGAACTCAGGACAACACTTTTCTCTGATAATAAACAAGGTAGTATGACAACTCCGGACTCTTCTCGAATAGAACTAAACTCGGAATAAAAAATGTAAACAATCTCGGTAAATTCTAAAACGTACTTAATCTCTGGAAATACCATTAATCCTAAATCGACTATTTATTATAGCAATCTCGATAGAAAGGTTTTAGAAAATTCGCTGATATGGTTAACCAATGACTCACAACTCGATAAAATCGAAATTTATGATGACTGAATAATCCAAAACACTATAACGTCAAATTCGATAGAACCGAATTTGAATTCCAAGTTTTAGAAATTGAAGAATTTGCTTTCAAAATCCCAATTCATGATAAAAACCATGAAATTTGTGGTTTTTACACTTTTTAAGTGATATTCCGGAGAGTAAAATTCACTAAGTCGTTATTCAATTTTCGATCAATAACACACAAAATGTTGTGAAAACTTTTTAAAACTCTGGTATCTTTTCAACCGAGTTTATCAGTAATCTTCACTATATACAATTTTTGATAGAATACCGAAAATGCGTTATTATATCTAACTACAATAATTTTCTATTGAGAAACTAGAGTAATAAGCAAAAACTATCAGAAATAACGATCCTGAGATACAAAAATCACTTTCCGAGAAATGCTGATCTACTTCGAGAAGGGAATGGTAGAATATGTATGGAAAATGACTAACTCCACAAAAATATGTCACGTCTAATCCAAGAGAAATACTCGATTACGTATAAAAAACTCAAAATAATGTGCTAAATCACAACTCGTGAAAGGCATCAAGATCTCAACCGAATCCACGAAATTCATCTCTTGAGGTTCTGGAACATGTATTAGCTCACAAATCCGATATCACTTATAATCCTTAATGGCGTATGCATTACACTTGTTAGGTTGTTTATCTTGAATGTACATATTGTTCCTTGAAGCTTAGAGAGAATAGTAGAGGATGACAAGTATCTCAAATTTCATAATGTTATTAAAGGAGAGGAAAGGGGGGGGAAAAAAAAAAAATAATATAAGGAAAAAGTTTATTACAAGTCGCATCACCTTTTTAATGATGAGTACTAAGGGGTATTTATAGGAGAAGGTATGAGGCTTCCCTTCCTTTATTTTTCACTTCTAGTCCCTATTCTTTGGCAATTATGCTATTTCTTACTTTGAGCATAATATACCTTATTACAAACTACTTTATTCTAAACAAAATAAAGACTAATGAGTATATATAATTAAACCACATAATCGACACTTTTTATGAACCTAACAGGTTTTGGCACTCAAAGTTTGCTGGAGCAATGGAGGGATTCGTATGGTAATGGTGACTATGATAAAGACCCATACGATGATGATATGTACAAAGGTCTAGATCTTGCTCAAGATCTTGAAGCTATATGCGATAATCTTAGCATCCAGATGTGAACCTATTGAAAGAAGATCCAGGTACTATTCCAGTTTGGGTTAAACTCTATGATGTCCCTATTATAACATTTAGTGAGGATAGTTTGAGTGTCATTGCTACTAAACTATGTACTCCTTTAATGCTTGACTCTTATATGTCTGATATTTGCATGCAATCATGGGGCATGCCAAGCTATGTTAGAGCTATGATTGATCTTCGAGCTGATGTGGAGTTGAGAGATAACATTGTAGCGGCTATGCCTAAAATTACAGGGGAAGGATACTATACTTGTAATATTTGTGTTGAGTATGATTGGAAACCGCCTAGATGTGCCTGTTGTAAGGTTTTTGGCCATACTTAGGAGGAATGTCCCAAGAATGTAGGTACTGGCGAGATGAAGAATTTGAAGAAGACTAGTCAAACCCCTAAAGGTTTTTCGGTTGGTTAGAAGATGGGATTTAAACCATCAAAACAAGTT
Source organism: Tanacetum coccineum (assembly GCA_026074375.1). Taxonomy (NCBI): domain Eukaryota; kingdom Viridiplantae; phylum Streptophyta; class Magnoliopsida; order Asterales; family Asteraceae; genus Tanacetum; species Tanacetum coccineum. Next base: position 8,411 of record BQNB010151256.1, read on the forward strand.
TATCAACCTGTTTCTAAAAAAAGCAACTTCCAACACTAGTGTGAATAAGATGAAAAATGTGGATCCCCTGAAAGAGGTTAGTAAGTCAAACCCTTTTGATGTTCTTACCTCGGTCGAAAATAATGAGGAATTAGGTACAAATGAAGGAACTTTGTTGGGATTCTGAAGCTTCTACAAGTTAATACTGCTGGCTCAAGATTAATACTGCTAGTAAAGACTTAATGTTGTTAATGAAGATTGAAGAAATAAGTCTAAGTCTTTAGTACTGCTAGCTTTGTAGTTAGTACTGCCAGTACAATGTTAGTACTGCCAGTAATAGTTAGTATTGTTAGTTAGTATTAGTGCTGCTAGTATATTGTATTAGTACTGCTTATGAGATATGCATGAGATAAATTAGGAATAGATATGCATTACCTCTTAACGCGTTTTGTAAAGACCGTTAATTGATAAGATCATTTACGGCTCAAGATTGATTAGATCTTATATATCTAGGATGAACAATAACAATGATTGATAATACGCAGCGGAAATAGTTGTTTGTAATCTTGTAACCTAGCAGATTCAAGTTATAATTAAAGTTCTTTTGTGAAATTGTTACTATTGTTTCTTCTTAGCATATAGATTAGTTATCCGCATAATCATAGTTTCAAATACAGTGTTAATTATTGTTGCTTGTTAAGATTATCTAAAGGAACAAACCCTTTACAAGCTAAAGGTTAAGATCTATTCAAAAAATGATCCAACAAGTGGTATCAGAGCTTGTGTGGAAACTCTGAATAAGAAGAACTCAATTGTAAGATGGTAGAACAAGACATTCCTCCACCCACTATCACAGCAATGAAAATCCCTATCATCAGGAAGGGAGAATATGATATTTGGAGCATGAGAATGCGACAATATATCTGTCACACAGACCATAACCTATGGGATGTTATTGTCAATGGAGATCTAGAAGAAGAGCCTGCACCAACTGGAGAAACATCTGCTCCTCCTGCTCCTAAGACTGCCAAACAACTGGCTGCTAAAAGGAATCAGGAAAGAGTTAAGAGCATCTTGCTTTTAGCAATACCTGATGAATACCTCCTCAAGTTTCACAATGTTGCAGATGCTAAATCACTCTGGGAAGCAATCAAATCAAGGTTTGGAGGTAATGAAGAATCCAAGAAGATGCAGAAAAATGTTCTAAAACATCAGTTTGAAAAATTTTCTACTACATCAAATGAAAGTCTAGACAAGGCTTATGATAGGTTCCAAAAACTCATAAGTCAATTGGAGGTTCATGGTGCTCCAATATCAAAGGAAGATATCAACCAGAAGTTCCTAAGAAGTCTTCCTCCTTCATGGAATCAAATTGCTCTAATCATGAGAAATAAGCCAGACATTGATGAGATTGATATTGATGACCTCTACAACAACCTTAAGGTCTACGAAGATGAGATGAAAAGGTCTTAAAGTTCCACTTCTACTTCTCAGAACTTGGCATTTCTTTACTTTACCGGGGTAACCCTTTACCCCAAAAAAAACTTGGCATTTCTTTCCTCTGAGAACACTAGCAGTACTAATGAAGTTAGTACTGCCAGTGGAGATTTTGGGGTTAGTACTGCTGGAGGAATTAGTCAAGTTTCATCTACCCTATGTGCTCATGATGTAGCATGCTCTTTCTTTGCACAACCAACAACCAGTCCTCAACTTGAAAATGAGGATTTTCAGCAGATTGATGAAGATGACTTGGAAGAATTGGATCTTAGATGGCAGGTGGCTATGTTGACTGTCAGAGTGAGGAAATTCATTCAGAAGACAGGAAGGAACATGGATTTCAAAGAAAAATGACATGTTTCACTTGATAAATCAAAAATTGAGTGCTACAACTGTCACAGAAAAGGGCACTTTGCTAGGGAATGCAAATCTGGAAGGAATCAAGGGAAAAGATCTTATGGTGACAATGGCAGGAGCAATGCACCAACAAATGAATCTTCATCACAGGCACTGGCTCAAGATAGTCCAAGATAGGCTATAACTGGAGTAATGACTTTGAATTGGAACCAGTCAACTATGCTTTAATGGCATTCTCTTCTTCAAGATCATCAAGTTCTTCTGACAAAGAGGTAAATAACTGTTCTAAACAATGTGTTGAATCCTTTAAATCTCTTCAAAATATTATGACAAGTGAAAAGAAAAACTTAGCAGAGCAAGACTAGAAATTCATGGGGTGTTATGAGTTAGCATAAGAGGTCACTAGAAACTAAGATACTAAACATGAAAAGAATGAACTGGCTTGGGGTGAAAATATGAGTTTCAAAAACTATGAGCTTAAAATGCAGAGAACTAAAAATTAACAACCTAACCTGGAATTAGAGAAAGTTGTTAAGGAAAGAGATGAGTTAAAATTAAAGATAGAAAAATAGGAAGAATCGTCCAAGAATCTTAATGAATTACTAAACAGTCAAATGAGTGCTAGAGATAAAATTGGTTTAGGATATGGCATACAATTAAATGAAATGAGTAAACAAATCTAAACCTGATAGTGAGATTGTTTGAGATGTTTTTGATGTCCAATCAAGTGATGAAGATAACATACCAGGAAATGATAGGTTCACTAAAGCAGAATGGTTTCCCATGTTGTTCCCTCCTATAAACAGCGAAACTTCCTAACCCCATGAGCTGACATATCATTTTTGCAGTTTAGATGAATATGCTATTTAGGAAGAAAATATTTTTGAGTTCAAAAAACAACGATCTATTACAAAACAATGAGACTGTAGGTAAAAACAAATGAAAGTCAAATAATCAAAAACCTAAGACAGTCTATGAATCAGTTAATAGAGATAAATAATCATTGAGGATTGAAACTCAGATGATATCGCGATGTGTTTGAAGTTGCAACAGTTAGTCCTGATAAGACAAATGAGACTCAAACAGTTAAAACCTAGAGATTGATAAAATTGGTCAAATTTTCCAGAAACAAGGAATTGTTTTAAAGAAAATAAAAGCTAGCTTTGTTGTAAAATTACTGACCATTTGATTAAATATTGTAATTTTCATGACATATACATAGTCAAATGAACCTAAGCTGAAAACTGTGGTCCAATACTGTCCCAAGGGTGGACAAACGACTATAGATAATCCAAAAATGGTTTAACCATAAAATTTTCAAATCCCTCATTTAAAAAAGACTTTTTGTCCCATCAGGAGTATTTACATAACAAGAACAGGTTTGATTCCTCTTGTTAAGCAAAATGAACAAAGAGCCATTTCACAAAGTTAAGTTATGCTAAGCCAGTTAGTACAGCAAGGCCTGTTTTATACTGCTAGGCCTGTTAGTACTGCTAGACCATTTGCTCCAAAAATAGCACAAACTATTGGTGTTATTAGACCAATTTACCCAAGAATGGACAATATTGACCAAGAGGCTCATATTCACCTATCAATAGTCCTTACTACAAAAACCAGCTTTTAGACCCAAAGACTTAAAACAAGATGTTAAAACTTTTGGGGTTCAAAATATGACTACTGCTGGGACAAGAGCAGTAGTTAATACTGGTAAGGGTAAGATGGATACTGACCTTAAAAAGTCAAGGTAGGTTTGGAGGCCTAAGGGAAATTACTTGGATCATGTGTCCAAAGACAGTGGATCATTCATGCTCAAGAAGGTTGAGTATGTTGACCCAAAAGGGATTTCTAAGTCTGTAATGGCTTGGGTCCCTAAGAGATACTAATTCTCTTACCTTTTGTGCAGGGCAATCCAGAGATCTTGTTACAGGATCATGCAGTGGTGGATAGTGGTTGCTCTAGCCATATGACTGGCAACAAAGCTTATCTTTCCGACTATGAAGATTACAATGCGGTTTTTGAGCTTTTGGAAGTGATCCCAAAAGAGGTAAACTAACTGGGGAAAATGAAAAATCAGAAACTGCTAAATTAGAACTTTGATGAATTTTATATTGTAGTAATTAACTTAAGTTTAACTTTTCTCTGTATCACACAAATGTGTACAAGAAAAATAGTGTCCTTTTTACTAGACTGAAAGCCTTAACCTATCTCTAGCTTAAGCATTCTGAGAAGTCAAGTTGTACTTAGATGTTCCTATAAAGATGATGTGAACATCTTGGACTTAAAGACAATTGTTTCACTGAGTATAAACATTTTTAAATGCAATAGCAACAGTCAAATGATTTAAATTAAGGCACAGTAGATTAGGTCAAGTGAATTTCAAAATATAAACAAACTTGATAAGGTCACCTACTAGAGGTTACCTTCAAAAGTTTTATGAATGACACACTATGTGTTTTGCCAGCAAGAAAGGTACGCAACATAAGCCCCTCCAGTAAGACCAAGTTAAAAAGAAGAATCACATAAGCCCCTCGAATTAACTTCATATGGATTAATTTGGACTTGTCTTTGTATAAAGTAATAACAAGAAAAGGTACAGTTTGGTTTTGGACGAGATTTTAACAGATTTATTTTGGATATTTTTTCTTTAGCTACCAGGATAAACAAATCTGAAATCCACTGTAAATTTATCATAGGCTTAGAAAACCAATTGAACATCATAATGTAAAAACAATTAGATTGATTAAGGGACAGAAGTTTAAGAACCATGCTATGAATGAATTCTTTGCGTAAGAAAGGAAGAAGAAAGAAAAGGGATTTTAGTGTGGCAATAACTCCACAGCAAAAGGTGTTGCAGAAAGAAAATAGGAACCCTAAATTGTAGGCGAGCTAGAACTATGTTAAGACAGACTCACTTTTACCTATCCCTATATTAGGCAGATGCAGGTAAATATAGCCTGCTATGTACTGAATAGGAGTATTAGTGACCAAACTCAAAAAAACACCTTATGAAACAATTAAATTACCTCCACCTAGTATTAGTTTTTATGAACCTTTTGGGTGCCCTTGACCATTTTAAACACCTTAGATTTCCTTGGTTAAATTTGATTGGAAATCTAATGAAGTATATTTTGCTTGGATACTCTACACAAGTAAGCCTTTAGAGTATACAACAAAAGAACATAAGTTAGAAAGAATCTGCACATTGATTTTCCTAAAGATCAACCAAATGTGGCAGAAACTGGTCCCTAATTGGATTTTTGATCTGATTTTCTCAACAAATTCAATGAAGAAAAAAATATTCCGTTTAGTGTAGAAAATCAGTTAATGTGATGAGTAGGGTACACAATATATCTTATGATGTAGGTTCATCAGGACAGATAAAGGACCTACTTAGGAGTACATACTGCTTCTATTACATTCTCATAGGACAAGGATTTCAGAAGAATAATTTGCTCCAGTGGGGGCACATGAAAAACCTTCTAAAAGTTCTCTAAAGACAATAATGTACAAGATTTAAAAGCTGTTCTGTTAAGAGAAGTATGACATCAGATGAAAGAAGATGAACAAGTCTTGCATGATGAACTTGAGAAGATGATTGCTCAAGAAGTGGTTGCTAAAGCTCTGGATGATGTCAAAAGACAATCTTTTGAAGAAGAAAAGAGGAATATTACATCTCAAAATAGGTCAGCTCAAACTACCAGTATTAACAAACTTAGTACTGGTAGGTCATCTGTTAGTATTGCTACCACACCATATGTTAGTGCTGCTAGTACTCCCACAGGTGCAAATGGTGGTGAATCATCATTTGTCTATCTTTTTTTTGGAGACAAATACCTATTGATGCATCTACTCTCCTTAATGCTAATTTACCAATTGATCCAAATATGCCTGATTTGGAAGATATTCAGATGCAATATTCAAGTGATGGCATATTCCAATGGAGACTATATGAAGAGAATGTGGAACATTGTCTATTTAAACAATATGGATGACACCATTAAATGTCAGTCCTATTCCCACACCAAATTCATAAGAATTCATCTAAAAGATCAAATTCTAGGAGATCCTAAGTCAGCAGTTCAAATAAAGGACAGAATCAAAAGGCTTCTTCAGCACAACAATCTTGGTGAGCTACATCTCCAAATAAAATAGAACTAATCAAAAAGATCATCCAAAACTTTTGTTAGCATTGCTATCACTCCCAAGAAGAACCTAAAATATATCACAACCTTACAAGATGATAAGTGGGTTTAAAGCAATGCAAGAAGAACTGCTTGCAGTTCAAACTACAGAAGTTTTGGATACTTGCTGGATTTGCCAACTAGGAAAAAGGCAATTGCCACAAAGTGGGTCTTAAGAATAGAAAAAGGGATGAGAGAAGTATTGTTTGTAAAAAACAAGCCAGCCTTGTACACAAGGGTTTAGAACAGGAGGAAGGAAAGATTATGATGAGTTATTTTGCACCTGTTCCATGATAGAGGCAATTAGGTTATTTTTAGCCTTTGCATCATACATGGGATTTACTGTCTACCAAATGGATGTTAAAAGTGCATTTCTCTATGGCACTATTGAAGAGGAGGTGTATGTCCATCAACCTCCAAGCTTTGTTGATCCTGCTCATCCAAACAAAGTCTATAAGGTGATTAAAGCTCTTTATGGTCTTCATCAAGCCCCTAGAGCTTGGTATGAGACACTTTCTTCTTTTCTGATGGAAAATGGTTTTAGGAGAGGTACCATAGACAAAACATTGTTTATCAAGAAGAAAAAGAGTGACATTATGTTAGTCCAAGTGTATGTGGATGACATTATTTTTGGTTCTACAAAGAAGTCTATGTGTACAGAGTTTGAAGACTATATGCACAAAAGATTCCAAATGAGCTCCATGGGTGAACTCATTCTTTATAGACTTCAAGTGAAGCAACAACCTGATAGAAATTTATTAGTCAGGATAAGTATGTAGCTGACATCCTTAAGAAGTTTGATTTTTGGTCCATCAGAACAGCTACTACTCCTATTGAGTCTAATAAGCCACTGGTCAAGGATGAAGATGGTGAAGATGTAGATGTACATGTCTATAGATCTATGATTGGTTCCCTGATGTATTTGACTGCATCAAGGCCAGACATCATGTTTGCTGTGTGTGCCTGTGCTAGATTTCAAGTCACTCCAAAAGCCTCACACTCAAATGCAGTAAAAAGGATTTTTAGGTACCTCAAACATCAACCCAAACTTGGGCTATGGTATCCTAGGGATTCCCCTTTTGAACTAGAAGCTTTTTCAGACAGTGACTATGGAGGAGCCAGCCTTGACAGGAAATCAACAACAGGTGGTTGTCAATTTCTTGGTAGAAGATTGATATCTTGGCAATGCAAGAACAGATTATATATGGGCAAATTCTACTACTGAGGCAGAATATGTTGCAGCTGCTAACTGTTGTGGGTAAGTTCTATAGATACAAAAACAGATGATGGAATATGGTTTTAATTTCATGAACATCAAAATCCATATTGATAATGAGAGCACTATAAGTGTTATTAAGAATGATGTTACTCATTCTAGGACCAAGCATATCGAGATTTGATTTCATTTATCAGATATTGCAATGAGAAAATACTGATGGAAGTTATCAAGATTCACACAGGCTCTAATGTTGCAGACCTTCTCACCAAAGGATTTGATGTC
>BQNB010151257.1:0-14055 GCA_026074375.1 Tanacetum coccineum
GATGCAAGTTACCCGTGATAGGCAAAAGAGGTACGTTGATTAAAAGCGTAAGCCGGTGGAATTCCAAGTTGGGGATAAAGTTATGCTTAAAGTTTCGCCTTGGAAAGGGTTGTATGTTTTGGCAAACGAGGGAAGTTGAACCCTAGGTACGTTGGACCATTCAAGGTGTTGGAAAAGGTTGGATCTGTTGCATACAAGCTTGAGCTTCCGTAAGAGCTGAGCAGGGTACACAATACGTTCCATGTATCCAACTTGAAAAGGTGCTATGTCGACGAACCATTAGCCATTCCGTTGGATGGATTTCACTTTGATGACAAGCTTCAATTTGTCGAGGAGCCAGTGGAAATCATGGACTGTGAAGTTAAACGGTTAAAGCGAAGCCACATTCCGCTAGTCAAGGTTCGATGGAACTCCAAGAGAGGTCCTGAGTTCACATGGGAACGCGAGGATCAATTCCAGAAGAAATACCCACATCTCTTTACAAAGACCGCACCGTCGTCAAGTGCCGCGTCTTAGGCCTTGAGGACAAGGCTCATTTAACGGGGGGAGACTATAACACCCCATGTTTTAGGGTCATTTACGACGTCAATAAATTCACTATGTATTTTTAGTATTGTACGCGTTTGCTTTAAATCGTAATCGTTAAGTTAAATCGCGTAAGCTAAAAATGATCATTCAATGTAAACGGGCATCAAACAATTAAATGTTTACATCAAGCAAGTGTTAAGAAATTATTTTGAGGATAATTACTAACTTTGTTCATTTTATTTTATTGGTTACGTAAATTGTTTACGTTTCGCGATAAAATTGCATTTAGGCATACCCGGAACCACCACAATTAATCTACGCTTCAACAAATAACCATTTTTATTTTTATGATCAAATTTTATAAAAATTTACCACACTTATCAAATGGGACGCCCCATATATAAAGAAATAAACATGACTTATACAATTTGCAAAGTATACATTCTAAATAAAAGCTACAACTTATAAAAGGTGCAAGTATACTTTCATTTTCTTTATTTATCAAGATAAATAAGCTAGTCATTTCCATCCTTGAATTCATGGGATAATCTACACATAAGGGGACATAAGAACACAAGTATTAATAACTAGAACATGTACAAGTATGGAGTTTATATGACTTATGGCATGTATAGTGATCTTGACCAAATAGTCACCCCTTTTTCATGAAAAGTTGTCATCCCCCCATGGGAATTTTATGGTCTTTGTTTTACCACTTGGACTAGTCTATACATATATATCTTATGTATTGAAAGTCATAACATACACACAATACAAAACACTTATCAAAAATCATCTTTTTCTCTCCTTTTCTCTATAATAAGCCACGACAAACATCACACACCCCACAATAATTTCATACAACTTATTTTACCACTTATACAAGTAACTAAGAACATATCTAAGGTGATACAAGAAGGTTTAGAAGCTTGGTTGGTTGATTAAGAAGGGTAATCAAAGAAAAAGGGAAATTAGGGCTTCTAGTTGGATTAGGGTTTTCTAAGCTTGTAAGCTTTGGTCTTATATCTAAACAAGGGTTTAAACATTGTGATCTTCTACCTTACATCATAATAAGGTTATCTAAAACTCATTATGTCCTTACATTTATCATTTTATGCATATATATGTTCTATGTAGCAAAATCACCATTATGATACTTTTAAACATGTAAAATGGATTTTTACTTGTGCTCATTATTTCATGGACTTTTATTTATGTTATATGGATGCTAATATGATGTTATAATGGAAGTATAAGTCTTGTACACTCTTGGTTTATGTATAAAAAGTTTATGTAGACACTTGTTAAATTAGGGTTTACTTAATAAGTTATGATTTAAAGGTGTTGATAAGGACTTATACCATAGACTCTTGTATATAAAAGATGTAAAGAGGCTATTTTGATTTGAATTCAAAACAGTGGGTTTAACATTTTTATAACGAAAAAGATACGTAGTTTACGAGTTACACGTTAATTAAACGCGTTATAAAAGAGATTTTTATAAAAACAAGTTAACCAATACCCACTTTTTATAACCTTAACACAAAATTTAATCAATTGTTGTGTCAAATGCTATAGGGGGCGGTTAACACAACTCATAGAAAATCCTCAATATTCCTAATGATCCTTACAAAGTACATGTAAATAACTTTCTCATAAATGTTGCTAACTTTATCCCACTAAGCCTATTACATAATGGAAAGGACCACTTTGACAACCCTTTTGCCCTTTTTGTATCGGGCATACCTGAATGTCAAGTACCTAAATCTCCTAAGATTTTTATAATTTGCTAAATCATGTATCATCACTGCACGTGATTAAGATGGTCCTTAGTGGTTTCGCCAAAACAATGGGAAAATCCCAACTAGAAAACACAAAAACCATGCACTTAGGATCGGTTTTGGTTTTTGTTAGGGAATAGGATAGTTAACTAGTTCTTTGCCTATTAAATCACATCATATTTACATTTGACACTCTTTAAAACACTACACACACGCAAACAAGAAAACCAAAATTGTGCTAGTGTTCGGGTCACCAAACGGCAAGCAAGCACTCTTCTTTGATTTATTCGAACCCACAAAATGTTTCCTAGATTACATAAAGTCCATAAAGAGTTTACACGTAGCCAGGTCTTGGGCGTTTACGAAGCTTAGAGCTTTGGGTAAAATTTTTGGTCGTGTAGAAGCATTTCGGGTTTGTCGTACTTCTCGTTAAACACATAACCCAAGATCGCTAGGGACTTTGTAAGTCAATTCAAACTCATGGACAATCGTATATTATGGTATCTTTTCGTGATGACTAGCCTTATGGGTCAAATGTATGTATGTATAGGCAAAAGCTTGAGGAACTGCATGATAAATGAATTAAGAACACATGATTCGTATTATAAATACACTTAACAGACTGGTGTGGTGGTAAAACTATAAAGGAATCGAGTACGTTGTTTAGTAACAATCGGTTTGAAACCCATCCGTCATGAGAAAACTACGTAAACTCTTGTAAGGGTTAAAAACCTTGATACCAATGGCTTTGGAAGGTATACAAGACTTAAAACAATTGGTTCATGGGTAAAGACTAGTGTATAGGGGTAACAAACGATAATAATAGGAGTCGCTAAGACTATTTTCAAATCCTATATATGGTTAGAGAAATCAATGGACCTCTCACGATCCAACAGGCCCAACTGGAGGGCCCACGAAGTGGTAATAAGCTCTACGAGCTTATTAAGGTAACCTACGAGCTTATTGAAACTTATATAGGCCCTTATACTCTTTAAAAACCAAACAAAACTAAATGGACCTTGGTACTAATTTTTAGTAAATGGTTGTTGGGCCAACGAGCCTAATAAGCTCAAAATAAGCTCATCCGAGCTTATCAATAAGCCAAACAGCTTAAGCAAACTTAAATAAGCCTAACGAATGCATTTGTACTACCAGGAGTAACTAATATGCTACCAGTAGTAATGACTATAATACAGTAGTAACTATTAACATTACCAGTAGTACTTTATGGTACTTCAGTACCAATGACAATATTATTTTACCAAGCGTAACTAATATGCTACCACGTAGCTTAATGACTCTACTCACCAGTTAGAACTATAACTGAGTACAGTAGTTACCATTATGGTATACCAGTACTAATGACTATATTATTCTTCCAGGAGTAAAAATATATACCAGTACTAATGGACAATATTATTTATACCAGAGTAACTTAATACTGCTTCAGTTTGTAATGAAACTATACCTACCAGTAGTAACTATAAAGACCTAAATTTCATTTTCGTAAAACTTAAGGACTAATATATGTCAAACTAAGGTGGGTTTCAGTGATAAGTGTTTATATTTTATAAAACTAGGGACTAAAGTGTAATATCTAGAAGCTTAAGGGTATATTTGTGTATCAAAAAGTGGAAGATAATAAAATGCGCTAAAGAACAGTCGGAATATTATTATATTCAGTCATTAAAGGGGTTTTTAAATTACGAACTTAATAAATAAGCAGATTTATTAAGAAGTATATCCGTTTCCCACGAGCATCAAAACAATTATCAAAATGATTAAATACGTTACACACCACACAAGTGATAACAGTACACTACTAGAAATTTATTGTAGTTTATAGCATAGAGTCTTTATGTTATGATTCATTTCAACCAACTAAGATTTAAAGTGGACAAGCAAGAGTGCCATCTTAAAAATAAGATAAAGACATTCATTAAACATAAAAATTTTGTTAAGGACAAATAGCATACATCAAATTTGAATAATATGTTGAAGCTCATATAATTACAACATACATAAAAGTAAACTATAAAGCTCCTAATATTCCTAGGATTCCATAGGGCTTGCTTACAAAAGGTTTGGTTGAAAATTATTTGAGACATTAGTGACTAAACATAGAGCATGTTTAGTTTGGAGAAAGTGATGGTGATGGTGGCAAATTTGGTGGTGGTGGTTGTGAGAGCATGTGATCAATGTATGAAAACATGTATTGGAGTTCATCTCTTAACCCAAAGATGAGGGTTCGGTTGTAAATGCAACATAGGCATGAATCACCATGTGCTTCAAGAAGGTTTCAAGGAATGGGATGACCAAAGAGAGGTGAGGGAGGTGATGGAGTATTAAATTGAACATCAAGTAGAGTGATTGGTGAAAGAGTGAGAGTGATGTCCATGGAACCACTTTCTTAAGTTGGAGGTGGTGGTGGCACTCTTGGAAGATGAGACATTGATAAGTTCAAGTAGCCATAGGTTGATGGTGATGTAGAGGATGTTGGAAATTTGGGTTTGTGATCAATGGAGGATGAAGAAGTGGCTATGGTGGATGGAGTTTTTGAGGGTGCATTTGGGGCACTTGGTGATAAAACTTGGTAATTTGGAGAAGGAGTTTTGGTGTCATCATTAGTGAGATCAATGAATAGTTATTTTGATGGTATTATGTTGATTTTTGGTCTTTTGGAAGGTTTGCAAATGGAAGGTCTAGTAGATGCCATGGAGGTTTATGATGGTTGATAATGGATGAAGAAGATAATGAAGTGGTTGTAAACATTTAGAGGGAATTTATTGGAAGAGAATAGTTTGGAAATGGAATGAATTTGAATTAGTTCAAGAATTTCCAAAATGTGTTCGAGTTTTCTAGGTAATGGTAGCTGAGGCTAGATAAAAGAGAGTCAAAAAAGAAGAAAGAAACAGTAAATCCCGTAAACCAGATGGCCGGCTCCCTTATCTATGGTGCCGGTGATGTGCTGTCGTGTAGGGTCAATTATTTGATTATCAAGTTTTAAATTTATATTTAGCCGACATACCTAAAACAACACTTTAACGAGCAGTGTACTGGTAAGATTTAGATGTTGCGATAAGTTAGGGTGGCGAACACTAAGGTGGAACATATAATTAATATTCTTAAGTATTTTAATTAGTCTATTTATGGTTATATCTGCTATGTACTGTTGTTTTTTTTTCTAATGATATGGGGTTTTCAGTGAGAGATCGGCCCCAGTTTGGTGGAAAACAATACCAATCCGAATATACAATTTATGTGCGTCGTTGTGTGGTGTATATTTTATTGATTCAAGTTTTAAATTTATATTTTGCCGACTCAACCAAAAACAACACTTTAACGGGCAGTGTACACGATCAATAGTAGTTTCGTGGTAAGTAGGGTGTCGATCACTAAGAGCGAGGTTGAAATTTATCAATTTATTATATCTTGGTTATATAATCTCATGTTAATTTATTTAATCTTGTTAAACCCTATGTCCAGTCTAAATTCTAGTTTAATTGGAAAACGGGGGTTCTTCAGCTGAGAGCTGTACGGTTTGGTTGGTGATACCAATCAATATCAGCCACTGTTCCCCTGAAGCTACCAATGGACCAAAGATCACAAGTGCTTTGTAACTTATTATAATCACATACAACCCAACAACCACCCTCATACTCATAATTGAACTCACTAATACATACATATCCCATCAAACAACACACTATCACTCACACCACACCTATAACTTCTAACCCACAACTGCGTCGACCACTCCCCAACCAAATACCCCCAACCCTCACTCATACCCTCAAACCAAACAAATCATTTAAAACAACCAAAAACTTTCAACCCTCAATTATCACATAAAACCCATATCACCACTCTCCAAACCCCCCCAACCCTCAACCCACACCCTAACCACCCCCAACCCCCAACCACCCAACCTCCCACCCAACCAAACCTTCCCACACCAATACTACCAATACCCCACAACCCCATTCCAACTCCCCAACAAATAATATCAACACACTTAACATACTAACCCCCTCACCCACCCCACACCTACCACAACCACAACCACTACCTCCTACATCTACACACTTCCCCCCACCAACTCCTTCCACAACCAATTACCCAAACAACAATCATACACCCAACAACATTCTCTACACCTTCCAAACTCACCTCCAATTACCAATCACTCAACTAATCACTCTACTTATCCACCCCCCCTCTCATAATACCACTTCACCCAATCACCCCCCACCCCCTCCACCCCCCACCACTCTCCCACCCTCACACCTCCACCCCCAAACTCAAACACCACCATTCCCACCCTCCTTACAACTCCAACCCCTACCACCACCAACCCCTCCTACCAACCAAACTACCTTACCCACCCTCTCACACATCCATCACCCCCCCCCCCCCATCCATCAACCACCCCTACACATTCCAACCCCTCATACACCCACATTCCAATCCACTAAACACTCCCAAACATAAAAAAAAACAATCCCCAATCAAATATTAAACTTACATCTCCACATCAATCCCCCAACCCACTAAATAATCTAAAACACAAACACCTAAATTACCTATTAATTACTTTAACCCATACAACACACCTTTAAATTTTCAAAAAATTCTACTTCCCCTAAATCACAAAACCCCACAACAACACAAATAACACAAATCCACATTATACAATCTAAACATTCACCCTTAATACAATCACCAACCAACAAAATATTACAAATTATCTATCTTCCTTCAACCTCATACAAAACAAATCATTCACTCTACAATTACCAACTCCATACTCCCACCAAACTGTGCCCATCACAGACATAGATGTTAAACTCTACACGTCAGTCGTCTACCCTGGACGTCCACATTTATGATACCTCAACACCTTGTAGAGAACCCCTGCAACTCCACCTTCTGGCCCTCTCTGTGTCATAACCATGCCCCCCAAGATAACATAACTGCATTAGAATATACCGTCCTGTAGACTCATGATACCCCCCTCAACTAACCCAAATGATCTGTGAAAGAAAAAAGACCGCTAGACCACTAACACCAACACATGTCCAACGTAGTAACCACACCTTATTGATGTCTCACCAAAGTGACTAATTTGACATACCTCGCACCAGATGTGCCACACGAAACTAAAAGAGCACAGAATCATTAGAGACCCGCACACCACTTGTGCCACCAATGCATAAACTCCATAGTTGTAGACGTGTGCTACTTCAAATGTTACATACCCTCTCCAGTCACAAAGACACCTCGTGTAGTTGCGAGAAAGTGAGATAATCCTAAGACACTGTGTCATATCCGTTAGTGTCCACCACCTAAAATGTGTGTACTCCTGTAACACCCTGTTATCGGCCTCCTCCCGCCAACACTTTAATAATCTATCTCTAGTTCACTGTCTATGTTCACCCACCTACCCCAACTCACCACTTCCTCTCCGTCCATCTCCATCTGACCCTAAGTCATCCAAGCACCGGCTCCTGCTGCACAATGTAACGTGAACACACAGTGTTCCTCACCATGTCACACTGCCTGAACAAGACTTACACACTACTAGAATGTAGTATTGTGATCTCAAAATCCCCCACATCTCCTCACACAACTGTTACCTCCACTACACATGAGTGTCCCCGCTTCTCAAATTAGCCCTGTGTCATAGTGTGCCAGACCTGTGCACTAGTAAAATCACCTAAATTCGACATATATGATGTGTGTGCACAGAATATAAAAGTGTGTCGTCTCACCCTGGTCAGTAAGTCTCAACACCCAATAAATTCCCTCCCAGATTATCTAATTAGACGTAAGCTTACTCTCTCACAACCATAGTTCAATCCTCTACGATCATATCCACCACCTGTATAGTGGCCCCTACCCTCTCCCACCTTACATGTGAGTCAACTACATTCTCTCGCACAATACCCTCGCCTTTCTATCCAATCCTGTGTCAGACACTGTTCGCAGACTGTCAATAGATATGACTACTTATCTTCTAACCCCCCCCACCCTCCACCTACTCTCATAGAAATAGCACCCACCATAGTTCCCGTCAATTCCAATTCCTCTATATCACTGTCATTGTTATACTTACTCTCCAGAGAGAGTGTGTTCAACCGCTTCCCACACACCTGTTCTGTAGATCGCCCATCTACCTTATGCTCTCATCGCTCAAGAGATATTCGACTATATCGTATGTGCTGTACTACACAGTCCTAAAAGTCTCCGCATCAAGTGTCTACCTGAGGTACTTCATAACCACCAAATTGAATTTGCACATAAATGAGAACTCAATACCTCCCGTGTTAACCTGTTTATTGTCACCTCACTACGTACTCCTGTTTTTGTCATGACTAACTACAGACTCCGTGTGTCTACTCTGTGTGTGTACATAAACTATTCAATCTAAAGACAGATCTAGTGAGACACATCCCTCTCTCTAGAACCTCAACGCTGCGCCCTATCCTTCAACGCTCTCACATCCAACAGCAGACGTGCTCGACTCTCGATAGTGCTCTTACCCCTCAAAAGTAGATAATCCCCCACACATGATCACCCTATCGACGACGTGTGTGTCACCTACCGTTGAAATTTCCTGCATACAATAGAAAAGGATATCGCAATCTTGAGTACCCACGAAAGTCACCCACTATGTCATAACACTAGTCTCCACACACACTCTCACACACCGCGCTCTAATCATGTAAATTGTGCCGATTGAACACTCCTTCCACCAGTACACACTGCTGTTGCTACATATTAGGAGCTATAGATCTCATCGCATCCACCATACGCCATCCAAATTGCTCATGATCAAAACTTCGTGCTAACTACTCTCACGGCTAGGCACCGTCTCTCGCTCTAGCATAGCCCCACATCTGCTCGCACACATCTCGCTTCTCGAACTATCATTCTCGCTCATTCGGCTACACTAACTACTGCTCCACAGATGTAACTGTGTCCACGCCAGTCTATGAACATACCTCCTATCTCTCTCTGCCACTAGAGGACAATGCTATTTCAAGTTCACAAAGATACTCTCGACGTTTATCACAGAGTCGCTCCACCTAAGTAGTCATAGAGTCCCACCTACCTGATACACATGTACAGTGTAAATAAGTTCACACTTCTCTCATGATAATATACCTCCACATCTCCTCTCTGAAGTCGGTCTATTAGTGAAGATGTCGCCCACACTGCCTAAGCTGAATCTCAAGATCTGCTACTGCTTCGCCAGTGACAAAATCTTCGTCATCTGTGCCCACCTATCTACATATCTCTACCACTACAGAAATATGAACACTGTCTGAAGCAAAACAAGTGAAGTATCAGTCATGAAATAGAATTCGATGATTGACAGAATCTAGGTGTATAAAAGAGTATCAGTCTCCCTCCTAAACTCTTCCTCCAGTGAACACAAAACACAGCGATGTGTGTACGACTACCAAGTGTCTATGATCCCCTCAATTGGCACACTCAAAACCTTCTCACAAAAGACCTAGATATGCTCACATCCTATCACGCCACTCCTCCTGCCTCACTCACTCTGATGAGTGTGTCTCTCCTTGCTGGCCTACGCAACCGTCGTCTCAGCTACGTTGCTACTTGACTACATCACCCCAAGAGTGATATACCCATCACATTAAGCTCTTCAGCCACATACTGCTGTTCCAGCAAGTACACCCAGTGATAAAGCAGTTCAAACATTACGCGGGTCAACATTTTAACTCCTGTTAAATAGTTGTGTTGGTATCTTTTAATTTATAATGTGCCCACGTGTAGACATCTGGATTATACACAAGCCATTTCGCAGTTGTATGGTCGCAATACCACACCTGTTGCCTATATAGCGAGTCACTCAGCTTACCTACTGTGTGATCATACTAGTTGTCACTAACACCTTAATGTGAATTACGCAAAGTAGTATGGAATTACAGTCGCATTGTGTAAAGTAGATCTTAGATCCGCTTTGAATCGAGTAATGTGAGGATGTATGTCTGTAACCAGCGCTTCACAATACCTCCATGCTAGCGCTCGGCGCTAGAGAGTAGTATCGACACGTACACTAGTAAGTCATAACTACACATCGAGAGGTCGATATCTGTCTATCATTCACTAGAGATCACTAACCACACACAGTCACTCTTATCCAGAGATTACTTGTGTCACGATCGCGCATAACTCGCCATATTAACTCTGTTGCCTGACATAGGCCTCTCTTCAGAGACACCACCTCTTTCATCTCTCCTTACTGAATAGCTTGTTTTGAGATTGTTCTAGAAGATCTGTCTTCCTCCCTCCATATAATGTGTGTGTCTATACCGCTACGTTGTAGCTCTTGTAGTTCCTGGTATAGAGATGTGTGGCAGCTCTGTAGAGAAGTTTCGCTTGCCCGTCTCTCTCGCTCTCATATCTCTCTATACTGTGTGTGACACCTACGCATAGTGAGGGATAGTGATGTGCGACAATAGAATCAGATAGAAATGAGCATGAGCTACTCGTGCTGTAAGTGCTGCGTCTCAGACCATAGCAAGTCAAACTACACATGAAATACCCACTACCACGGCCTCACTCTGTCGAGTGTGTGAAAGATCTCAGACAACAACCCATGGCCCACACCACCCTACTAATAAACTGACATATAATAGCTCCGTACTGTCTGCCCAATACATAACAACTCATGATACGAATCATAAGACTAGTACCGATAGATGTAGGACATATTATCCAGAGTCAGTGGATCCATCGCAACTAATCTATGAGATTACCTTGTACCTACACCCTTGAGAGAAGGCGCATACCACTTGCCACCTCTCCAGAGTACACTGCCTGCGTCGATATCCTCCGCACGCACTCTGTAACTATAAATTCTGATGTGAGAGGTTGGCATCGTGCAAGAGACCCTCCCTATACATCCTCTCCTACATCGACCCAGTCTAACACGAGCCATCATCTCGAACATGCACGAGACTACTCACTAACCTAACCGACCAGTGTACCCACTCACGCACCACAACATGTGCTAACCGGAATGCGACATAATCGTGTGGCTACATCAGACTGTCTCACTAGTTGGAGATGTAGCTTCCTAATCCTCTAAAGGAAATAGTCACAGGTCATCTCCCTCTACCGTCAAC
The DNA here is from genome assembly GCA_026074375.1 of Tanacetum coccineum. Classification (NCBI taxonomy): domain Eukaryota; kingdom Viridiplantae; phylum Streptophyta; class Magnoliopsida; order Asterales; family Asteraceae; genus Tanacetum; species Tanacetum coccineum. The sequence continues at coordinate 11,468 of BQNB010151257.1, forward strand.
CAACACCAAGAAATGTTAAATGGGCCCCCGTACACCATCTCATTGAATGGGGCGGGTCAGCCCAATTTACACATTTAAGAAGATAAACAAACCAAAACTCTTTAATGTTAAAACAGGCCCAATATACAAGCCGAAGCCCAAACCATTTAAAAACTGTCGTTGCATTAAAACCCTTAACAGGCTTACCTCGTTTCTCCTTTAAAGGATGTGGGTCAAACCACCTACACGTTTAGGGAATACAAATGACCACTTTTGGCTTAAGGTCCTGGGATCTCACATGAATACCTCAGCTATCATGACGTACCGTAATTGTACCTTCGGAATCCTAAATTTCACATTTGAAAACTTGGCATACAAATTTTCCTTCTGTAGCAATTCCCAAAATTCCTTATGATGTTCATTCGTGCTCTCTCTTGTCTTTGAATAAAATAAGTTATGTCATCGATTGAAGACAATTACGAACTTATCCAAGTAGGGCTTGCACACTCGGTTCATGAGGTCCATGAATACCGCAGGTGCGTTTGTTAGCCCGAATGGCATAACCTGAAACTCGTAATAATGACCATTAACTGACGTTCGGAATTGCCGTCTTTGGAATATCTTGCACTCGTTCTCTAAGTGGTGGATTAACCCGGATCTCAAATCTATCTTCGAATAAAATACTGTATCCTAGGAGTTGATTCAAATAAATCGATCGATCTTGGGAAAGTGGTTACGATTCTTCACTGTTAGCTTATTTAACTCCCGGTAGTTAATGCACATCCTGAATGACCCATCCTTCTTTTTGACGAACAAGACCGGGGCTCCCCAAGGTGAGGAACTAGGTCTTATGAAGCCATTGTCGAAAAGCTCTTGTAGTTGTTCCGAAAATTCCTTCATTTCTGATGGAGCCAATCGGTACGGTGCTCGAGCTATGGGCGCGGCTCCTGGAATTAAGTCGATCTAGAATTCCACTGGTCGAGTTGGAGGAAGACCCGGCAAGTCCTCGGGAAACACTTTAGGAAAATCTCGTACGATTGGTACATCCTTAAGTTGCTTTCCTTGCGACTTGTCCTCCTCTTTCTTGTCGGATATCTGTGCCAAAAAGATCTGACATCCTTTTCCAAGTACTCTTGAGACCTTAAACATGAGATAATGGTCAACCGAGATTCTCTCCCGTCGTTACTTTCGTTCCCATGAAAAATCAAGGTTTCATTCCCATAGGGAATTCTAACAAGTTTCTCATCACACACGATCACGGCGTGACACCTTCTTAACCAATCCATGCCGATAATAACGTCAAAACTTCCCAATTCTACGGGCATTAGATCTATGTTAAACATATGGTTTAAGAAATTTAAAGTGCAACCCTGTACAATAGTGTCTATCCCGACTATTTTCCCGTCAGCTAATTCGACGTCATAACTGTTTTCTAATGGAGTTGGGGCGATGTTAATCAGGGAACTAAACGCAGTAGATATAAAGCTTCTATTGGCACCAGTGTCAAATAAGATAGATGCATAGCGGTTGTTTAAGAGGAACGTACCCGTGACGACATTTGAGTCTGGGTTCCTAGATGCATTCCCATTCTTCTCTGCATTTCCAACTGCGTATACCCAGCCTTGTGCATTCCCATTTCCCCATCCTTATTCTTCAACTTTGGACAATCTCTCTTGAAATGTCCTAGAGCTCTACATTCAAAATAGCCATTCCCCTTGGAATTTGCCCCATTGCCCTTTTGAGTATTAGCAACATTTGTGTTGCCAGATCTCCTGTAATCACGGGCAAAGTGCCCTACCTTGTTACATTTGTGGAATTTTTGAGTACACGGGCCATTGTGATGAAAATGGCACTTGGTGCACTTGGGCAAAGATCCACCGTATGACTTCTTTTCACCCGACCCCATATTGTAGACCTTGGCGACATTCTGTCTCTTGAAGGGTTGTTGTTGATAGCCATGGTTGTTTCTGGATGAATCGTCAGCCTTCCTTTTGTTGTCAGTTTGCCTTTCCGCGTAGGTGCAGAGTTTCTGATCCATCAAGTCGTTGGCCAACTCAATAGTCTCATCCAACGTCTTTGGTCTGGCAGACTTGACATTTCCAAAAATGTTATCAGGAAGTCCACTGATGTACTTGTCAACCTTATCAGTTTCATTAGCAATAAACTTGGTACATATCAGGGTTAGCTCTTGGAAATGTTCATTGTATGTTGGAACATCGTTCCCTTTGACCTTTAGGTTCCACAACTCGATTTCTAGTTTCTTGATTTCACCCTGCGGACAATACTTGTACGTCATATTCTTCTTGAGTACTTCCCAAGTCATTGATTATGCCTCAGGACCTAAGGTTCTTATCTGACCATTCCCCAAGTCAAAGCAGCCCCTAACAGAGTACAGGTGGCAAACTTAACTTGATTTTCAATAGCACAACCACTGATATTGAAGACTGATTCCATCTTTTTGATCCACCTGGTTAAACCGACAACGCCTTCAGTCTTTTTGAAGTTCAAAGGTTGGCATTTCATGAAGTCAACGTAGAAACAAGGGCGCGCAGTTTGCACATTCCTTTGGTTATCCCCATGCGCACTGTGGCTTCCATCTCCATTGGTGG
>BQNB010151260.1:3809-15925 GCA_026074375.1 Tanacetum coccineum
GTATTGAGTCCTCTGGATATGGCATATTGAGCTTCATTCCTGTGTGGTCTTTGGTCAGTGCAGGCACGGATACACCGTATCTTCCTTAATGGATACGGCATATTGGTCTTCAGAATAGTAATCTTCAAAATATCTTTATTTAAGCTCAGAATGCGCTCCTTTTGCTAATATTCACGAAGTACTCCATAATTACTGCAATTCTCAAATATAAACGATTAGGTAACAATTCTTTGCAATAACTATACAAAATGGGTTAATAACATGGGATAAATGATGCTATAAAATAGACGTTATTTGATGTCATCACTAACCGAACGCATATATAGAGTGTAAATGATTACAAGAGTTTTCCTAATGATTGGAGCACTTTGCAGGACCTTTTTGGCTTCTTTTGTCTTCTGGGAATCGAACTTGGTGGTTAAAAGCATATCTAAAAGCGTATTTAGGTTTTGGTATTTATAGAATCTGAAAATTGGTCGATATGGCGTATTGGAACTCAATACAGCGTATCGGGGTTGCTTGGCGTAGGCTCCAAGAATAAAATATTCCAGAATTTTCTTGAGCTGGTATGGATACGGCGTATCCGACCTCCTAGATACGGCGTATCGAGCACCTCTGGTACGGCGTATCCGACTTCTTTGGTATGACGTATTGAGCTACTCCGGTACGGTGTTTTGTACATCTTGGGAACGGCGTATCGAGCTTCTTGGGTACGGAGTATTGGCTGAAAGTGTGCTTTTCTTGATATTTGACCAAAGTATAATATACGACGTATATACTGATGTGGATACGACGTATTCTTCAAAGTTAGGCAATGGTCTTTTGATTTGTCAAAGTCTTGGATACGTCGTATAGGTCTAGAATAATACGAACGTTATTTGCTGTCTGAGCAGTTAACAGTTTACAGAAAATCTTCTTTTATGCTCCAACAAATGCGTGCTTCTATCTAACTCTTCCACCTAAGTACTACTTCAATTACTGCAATTCTTTCTAATACAAACATTAAGCAACAATTCTTGCAATAATTATAATAAAATTGTTTAATTACTTGGGAAGATGATGCTTTATATTAGACGTTATTTGTTTGTCATCATATTATCATTTTTTTTCCCTAACAATATAAAATCGTTAATAAACTTACTCAAACTAATAAATAATTGAGTACACAATAATTATAACCCTATCTAGAGGTGGCAAATGGGTCGGTTTGGGTCATGGGTCAAATGGGTCATGGGTCAAACAAGTCATGTTTTAAAAATGGGTCTAACGGGTCATGGGTCAAACGGTTTGGGTCAGGTCGACCCAATAAATTATGGTGTTTTCATACATTTTTGAACGTTTTATACGCTTCGTCAGTCTTTTTACGCTTTCGTCGGTTTTTTCCGTTTTCGTATGATTTCTTACGTTTTCGTCCGTTTTTTACCTTTTCATCCGTTTTTTACGTTATCGCCTGTTTTCTTACGTTTTCGTCAGATTTCTTACGTTTTCGTCTGTTTTCTTACATTTTCGTCCGATTTCTTACGTTTTCGTCCGATTTTTTACGTTTTCGTCCGATTTCTTACGTTTTCTTCTGATTTCTTCTGTTTTCGTTCGTTTTTTTGCGTTTTCGGCCGATTTCTTACGTTTTCGTCCGTTTATTTCCGTTTTCGTCCGATTTCTTACGTTTTCGTTCGTTTTTTTCTGTTTTCGTCCTATTTCTTACGTTTTCGTCCGATTTCTTACGTTTTCGTCTGTTTTTTTACGTTTTCGTCCGATTTTTTAAGTTTCCGTTTGTTTTTTTACGTTTTCGCCCGTTTTAGTCAGATTTCTTACGTTTTCGTTGGTTTTTTTACGTTTCCGTCCGGTTTCTTGCGTTTTCGTCCGATTTCTTACGTTTTTGTCTATATTTTACGTTTTCCTCCGTTTTTTACGTTTTCGTCCGGTATTTTACGTTTTTGTCAGATTTTTTACGTTTTCGTTCGATGTTTTACGTTTTCGTCCAATTTCTTACGTTTTCGTCAGATTTCTTACGTTTTCGTTTGATGTTTTACGTTTTCGTCTGATTTCTTATGTTTTCGTTCGATTTCTTACGTTTTCGTCCGATTTCTTAAGTTTACGATTTCTTAAGAAAACAAACAAAAACGAACGTAAATGTAAAACAACGGACGAAAACGTAAGAAACGGACGAAACGTAAAAAAACAGACGAAAACGTAAAACATCGAACGAAAACGTAAGAAATCTGAAGAAAACGTAAAATACCAGACGGAAACGTAAAAAACGGAGGAAAGCGTAAAAAGCGAACAAAAACGTAAGAAATCAAACGAAAACGTAAAAAACAGACGAAAACGTAAAAAAACAGACGAAAACGTAAAAAATTGAACGAAAACGTAAGTAATCGATCGAAAACGTAAGAAATATGACGAAAACGTAAAAAACGGACAAAATCGTAAGAAATCGGACGAAAACGTAAAAAAACATACGAAAACGTAAGAAATCGGATGAAAAAATAAAAAACAGAGGAAAACGTAAGTAATCGGACGAAAACGTAAAAAAGCAGGCGAAAACGTAAGAAATATAACGAAAACGTAAAAAACAGACGAAAACGTAAAAAAGGACGAAATCAGACGAAAACATATAAAAACGGACGAAAACGTAAGAAATTTGACGAAAACGTAATGTTAATTGAGATTTATATATATTCGGTAATGTTAATTTCGAGTATACTACAAATTAAATATATGCTTATGATTGTAGTTAGTTTTTATTAATTTCATTTGTATTTTATTTTTTAATGTTTTATAATCGTATACAAAGAGCTAATATGAAAAGAAAAATGAGTGAAAATAGATCCATCTAAACATCTTTTTATTTTTTAAAAAGAAAAATACAACTCTTATCTAAACAGGTTTTCAAAATTCTCAACTCTTCTCTAGAGAAGAAAAACCATCTCCTTCTCTAGAAATTTAGAAACGAAAAACATGAAATTTTTTCCACAACTAAACACCACCTTAACATCTCTAAAAAAAATGAACTGATGTCTGTAACTAAGCAATATATACCTATATCCTTCTTTTAAATTAGACTTAAACCCATCATAACCAATTTCAAGATCTACTATTACCTTGTCAATTATTTTACAACAGTAGCAAACACAAACCATCCAATACAATCTTATGCGGAGAGACGGAAGTAGGACATTTTTTGTAAATCATCTCATAAGGAGATTTTCCATTTAGCACAGAAGAATGGAGTCTGTTGATCAGATAAGAAGCAGTTAGAATACATTCAGTCCACATCTTTAAAGGAATTCCCCCTTGAAACAAAAGGGATCTAGCAACATTAAGCAAATGCCTATGTTTCCTCTCAGCAACCTCATTTTGTTGAGGAGTATAAGCACAAGAAGTTTGGTGTATAATCTCTTTTTCAACACAAAACTTATTAACAGTTTGATTAACAAATTTAGTTCCATTATCAATTCTAAAAACCTTAATTTTCCTTTTAAACTGATTTTCAATCAAGTTATAGAAAAGAGTTATAAAATGTGGAACTTCATCTTTAGTCTCAATCAAATACACCCAAACATCTCTTGTGAAATCATTCATAACAGTCAAAAAATATCTAAACCCGTCAGAACTAGAAACCTTATAAGGCCCCCATAAGTCTAAATGCACAAGATCACCCCAAAACTTAGAAGTATGATCACTTAATGGAACAGGTTCTCTAGTTTTTTTAGCCCTTTGACAAGTTTCACAAAAAACATCATGATCCTTGTTATCAAATTGTAAAGAATTTTTTAAGACATTTAGAACAGGCTCTGCAGGATGACCAAGCCTGTAGTGCCAATCATGGTAGGATAGATAACATTGATTTTTAATAGAACTTTGATTACTTTTAATACCTTGGTCATTATAGTAGTATAACCCTTCACATTGGTTACTAGTCCCCACAACATTTCTCAGATTCAAATTCTGGTTCAAAAAATAGCATTGACTCTCATCAAAAGTAACAATGATCTTATTTTGTTTTACCAACTTATCAACAGAAATAAGAGTAACACAATATTCAGGTATAACCAAGGGCGAAGCTATGTATGGACCAAAGAGGATGGTGCCCCCCCCTCACAACTTGAAATATATACAGAGTTTTGTTTAGTACTTATAATTTAGTATATGAAATTACAAGTTTGGAACTCATAAAATAAAATTATATACATTTTGGCCCTCCTACGATAAACCGTTTAGCTCCGCCACTAGGTATAACCAACACATCATACATAACTAAGCCATTAGACAACTTAAGATTTTCGATTTTAGAAATAAAGGCCTCTGTCCCATTAGATGACCAACCTTTATCCTAAGATAAGAAATATCAAGAACATTGTCTAATTCCTTATCAGTGTAAGTCATGTGCTGATTTGCCCCTGAATCAACAATTTTCCCATTACAAACCAATTTTGGTTTAAAAAAAATTTTAGAACAAAAAACTTATTAAAGTTTTTATGAAATATAGTACTGTTATTAAAATAAGTACCTGCCATATTAGCCTGCATATTTTTTCTAATTTTGTTATCTTTGATGAGAGAGATTAGAGTAGCCATTTGTTCATTTGTAAACCCAGAAGATGAACTAGACCCAACAGAATTATTATTAGAAACATTTTTCCCTTTAAAAGACTGATTAGATTTCTTGTTTCTAAAATCAGCATGATAACTATTGTGTGTTTTTACACGCTTTAAATATATAATAACTAGATATACTGATTTTGACTAAAAAGACAACATTCAGGCAAGTATACCCTATCGAGTGTAATATAGTATTAGGTATGTCCAGGTCGTTCCACGGGAATTAAAGTTTTCACAGTTTGTAATTAAGGTGCTAAGGGTAAAATGATTGTCACGGATCAAATTAACCAAAATATGTATGTATCGAATGTTATAAAGAAAGTGATTAAGAGGTGATTCAAGCAAATGATTAAAGTATGTTTGTTTAGGCAATGATCACTAAGACATAGAAGTGTTTAGGATAGTGTTTATAAGTTTAGAAGTAAAGATATCGCAAGTTACAAATCCTTTTGGCCTTTAAGTGTAACTAGTGATTATATTGATTAATAACAATGATTCCTTTCGGACCTTTTAGATATGTTATAAAAACAATATGTATTGTGAATGATAGAACACATATATAAAGAACTATTTCGCTTATATTCTTATATAAATATAAAAACAAGATCAAAACACTCCATATCCAGATCACATAATGCACCAAAAAACATTAATGACTACTCAATAATCAAAAAAGTAAAATAAAACATAACAAAAATAAAACATTTTTTTCATCATGAATTTAGTAAAGATCATATTCAAAAGAGAAACAAGATATATACCAACTTCAAGAGCAAATGTTTGATGATTTCATAAGTTTTACCAATGAAAACTATATTATATTCAAAGTAAACCCGGAAACTATGAAAAATTCTATCACAATCGCTTATAGATTTGAATTAAACTTCAATGCTAATTCTTTGGATGGATTAAAACCTAGGAATATTGATGAATATCAAGCAAGTTTAACCAAAATTCCCCAAGAACACTTTCAAACTCTAATTTTACTAGTTGAGAGGTTTGTAGATGATTATGTGTATTAGAAATGGATGAATGAGGTATGAGAATGGTGGTCGGTTTCTAGAAGTTGATGGTGGATAGTGGTGGTGATAGCGATGGTGGTGATGGTAGTTTGAAGGGGTGTTTGGATCCTTGGTTTGTCAAGCCAAGATCACCATTTTTCCCTCTCTAGGTTGTTGTGGAGTTGAGAATGAATTGTGTGTGAGATATGAGGGCTAGGGGCTGTATTTATAGGCTTAAGGGAGGCCTAATTTCGTGCTAAGAAGGATCTAGAAGGGAGAGATGATAGGTTGCAATGAATGCCAAGCTCATTTAAGAGCATTCATATCAGGCAGAAAAGTGCGTCGCACTTTATAGAAAGTGCGGCGTACTTGGGGCATTTACAGCATTTGGCCCTTTTCAAAGTTGTAGATAATTGAACTCTCTTCGTGTGGCCACCTGAACCAACTTAAAACGGGAGTCTCGTAAGACCGGAGTTATGGCCATGATAACAGTGGACAAGTGTCGGGAGATCTTTATCTTGAGTTATTTCCTCGTTTAAGCTTCAATTCTTCGTGTATTCTTTCGTTTTCTTCCACGACACGTAACATGAACCTACAATAGCAAATATACTCGATTAAGTATCAAAATTTCATATAATTAACCAATATAGATAAATAAAAGCATAGATAAGGCATATAGAAATATGTATAAAATGAGCGTTATCAAATCCCCCCACACTTAAAACTTTGCTTGCCCTCAAGCAAATGTAAGAAAAGAAATGCAGAAATAAAATTCCTACGACAAGACAAGGAAATTTTTATATATATATTTTTAAATTTTGATATATTTTTTTTAATTTTTTATTCTTTAAAATTTTTTATTGAGTGTGAAAATATAGAAAATGTTTTTGGTTTTTTAATAAATAAGCGCAAAAGGCGTAAACACCCCCACACTTAAGGGTTTATTTGTCCTCAAGCAAAATAAGGAAAGAAATAATAAGCTTTACAAAACAAAATTTGAATTATAAAAAATATTTTTGGATTTTTAATATGTGAAATCAGAGATGTTTGACAATACCCAATAATCTTCAGAACTTGTATAACAAGCTCCGCTAAGATCACCTTAATACGCGACAGTAGTGGTACTCTCTGCGACAGCTTACACGTTCCTACGTACAGACATCTCTACAATTCGAGTGGAGAATGCTGAGTCTAAGCTCATACAGGCCGGAGATAACTGACAGAGACAACGATATAATGTACACACGCTTCTTGCACTCTCGACACAATTGCTATTCGAACTGTGTCATACTCAATTGATGTCATCGGATGTGACATATCACAAGGTGTGGACAGACACAAACTGCAGTCGACATGCGTAACGCCTTTATAGATAGGTCAAAATAATCAAGTATGATAGCCGTTCTTTGTGGATTCTGGTGTACTTTTGGCTAAGGGTTAATAAGGGTGTGGATAAGGCATGAGAAATATATACTGGAATTGGTTTTATAATATACATGTCGACAAGTCCAAGAAACCCATGTTGCTAGTTACGATAATCCACAAACCCGAGAGGTTATCAAACCTCTCATCAATATATCCGACACATATCATAATATAACAATCCAACTCTTATTCACCTCTTTTTCTTCTTATTTTTTTTCGATTCTACAATTTTTTTCTCCTTTTCTTCACTTTTTTTCATAACTAACAGTTCCCCAACACTTGAGATAAGAATACACCACAAAAAATACAAGTATGAAGGCGCGCATCTTCATCTTCGTTGAAATGGCACAACGCTCGTAACAAAGTGCAAACAAACTATAAGAAAAAATCAACCAATATACGAAGCAACTAACAACCAACCATTTAGGCTTTCGACAAGGGGTAAGGCTAGGCTAAATGTTATATATTTTTGTATTCTTTATTTTTAGAGGATGTAAGAAATGAATAGACTGACTCAGAGGGTTATACTAGGGGTATCTAGCACTAAAGATGAGTGCTACAGAAGCATTTTATTTGGGTGGTTAGCTAATCAGTGTAATTAGCTAAAAGATTGATTATTAGGGAAATAGATTAGGCTATTTGGGTTAATCCTGATTGCCTCTTTATTCACCATAAATAATACCTCTATCATTCGAATGTGATCTCCTACTTAGGTCTGTTATAATTTCGCTGAAAAATGTTCTAGAATCAATAAATCACCAGCAGACTCATATAATTTTAAACCGATACCAATGCTCCAGAAAAGGAGAAAAACTACAAATACGCAGCTCGTACGAAGGAATGAGGACACATGCAATCAAGCACAAGTTCTAGAATCAATAAATCACCGACACACTCATAATCAAAGGAATCGAGCATAAATTACGTATGCTATATACAGGCTCAAAATCCTCACATATTTACTGGAATGGTTATAAATGCGCAAGCAATGTTATCAATCCTGAGTCGGATCTGCTTTATCAATCGGGACACATCTCTGGTTTCAAAACTTTATTTATTTACTACGTTTTTATTCTAATATATTAACCTAAGTGGCAAAAAATTTAAAAACAAGAATAGATTTTTAGATTACCGTGGGCGAACAAAAATTACAAATTAATAATGAGTCTGATTTTTCAATTCATTTTCCCCCTACACTTATGTTGAGAATTATGCGTAATTAGAAAATAACTTAAAAGTGAGACAAACGGGAAAAATAATTATAAGAGAAACGAGACTTTCCGGGGCTCATAAGTGCTCAGTTGAATTCTGAAAGATACAGCGCTAAATGAAACGCCAAGCATGTGTATTCTACCACATGTAATATAATAATCCAAATATATCGGCCCCCAAGTGATAACAGTACCACCAATCCAAGCTCTACTTATTTATTTAATCTGTAAAATAAACTAAACTACAAAAACCGTAAAATACAAAAGCACACTTTCATAGGCACCACGGTTGCATTTAGCGTATGCAACAAGCCTTTTAACCCCTCGGTGACCCGAGTGGACGAGTTATAGTCTCGTGATGGTTTCCAGCGAACACACCTACAAAGTTCAAAACATATTTTCTTTATATATTTTTTCTTAAATTTTTTATTTATATACATTTTACTAAAACAATCACACACAAAACATTACGAAGGGAAGAATAGAATAGAAAGGAAAATATAATTACTAGTAGTATTTAAACATTCATAACACATACGAAAGAAAAAACAAAGGCGAAAATAAAAATCTTTTTAGAGATTTTTTTTTTGATTTAAGGCAAACACATAAGGTTTGAAACCTTTAACAACACAATCACACACAAAAACAAATATTTTTGGCTTTTATGTTTTTTTAAATATTTTTAGCACACATTAATTATATAAGCTAAATAAAAAAAATTATATGTGTTTTTATTTTATATTTTTTTATTACTTTTTTAGATATATTTTTTTACCAGAAGTGCGTCGCACTTCATAGAAAGTGCGGCATACATCGCATTATTTTTTTTTAAATTTAAACTTGGCCCGCGGCAAAAATTGTACAGAAGTGCGCCACACAACAATGTATGTGCGGCGGTTTTATTATGACTGAAAATATTTTTTTTATTTTTTTTTTCTTTTACACTTTATTAGTTAAGAACACATATATAAACAGATACAATCGCAAACAAACAGATTAAAAAGAAACAAGAATTTTTTTTTAGATTTTTAGAGTTTTTAACCTTTTATTTTTATTTTAAATATGACGATACTTATAAATACGCAAGCAAGCAAAAATACATGTAGGACATAACACATAAATAAACACACAGGCAAGAACATTAAAAAATGAAACTCTTTTTAGATTTTTATGGTTTTTAACATTTTTACAAAATCATGCAAACAAACATACATAATCAAGCAAACTAAGATGCATAAACAAACAAAAACATTTAACAAGTATTCACATAACATAAAAAAATACATATGATTTATTTTTATACAAAAACAGAATTTTTTGTTATGCAGGAGCAAAGTGCGGCGCACAATGTTGTTGTGCGGCGTACTTACTGCAATATTTTTCAAAATTTTACTTTTTATTTTATTTTTCACATGTTCAATGCAAGAAAATATAAACAAACTAATAAACCAACAAAACACATGTTTTATTATATAAACAGGAACATGTCAGAAAACAAAATAAGCAAAAACAATTTAGAAATAAAAATCTTTTTGGTTTCTTTTTTTTTCTCGACTGACAAACTAAATATTAAGAAAATTACAAGGCGTATAATCAGATAAAATGGAATTTCAAATGATCACATACCTGAGACTAGCAATTTGGGGGTTTTGTTTGGGATTTGGTTTTAAATCAGATTATGTTTGTGAAAATTTATAGAAAGTGCGGCGTACTTGGGTAAAGGACGGCGTACTTCCTGGGTTTTCTGGAAAACCGGCGTACAAATTGTATGTGCGGCGTACTTCCTGAGAAAAGACGATTTTTTTTGGGTTCCGTTTGCCAGAAAACGGTACGGAGATTTTATAAATGTTGATTTGTAAAAATAATGACTAATTCAAGAATAGAATCAATCCCCGGCAGCGGCGCCAAAAACTTGATGTGTGTTTTCCAAGCTTTAAATTTATAATAACTAGATTTACCAAACGATCGACTAAAAACACAACATTCGGGCAAGTATACCCTATTCGAGTGTAATATAGTATTAGGTAAGTCCAGGTCGTTCCACGGGATTTGTAGCAATTCACAGATTGTTTATCAAGTAACAAAGCTAATTGATTGTCACGGGTCAAATAGCCTAAACGTGTGTATAAAGCAAGCAAGATACAAGGCATGATCCACATAACATAATAGATAGAGATAGAGCAAGACTTTATATAAACGAAATCATACAAGTCATGAATAACGGGTAATTACCATAACAAACATATCTACCAATAATGACATAGAATCCTTTCGGCCTATATACTACATCATCACGAGCGCATTAAGAACAGTTTATATCAAATATGCATAAATATGAATTCGTCCCAACCCGGTCGGTCAACATAAGGAAGGGTCTTAAACATTAGTCCACTTGGGTTGTTTATCAATTTACCACACAATTCTCACAAGTATGATATTGACACGTCATAGACAAACGGTTCAAAATACATCAAGACAATTAACCCTTTCGGCCTATTTCAATTGCAATGATATACCAAAAGATAAACAAGGATCCAAGCAAGATAACATCGAGTTCATAAACATGTATATTCATAAGTCATAGCAAAATCATCCAAATATTATTCATGTTTCACATATGAGAGCAAAGTAACAATACCAATATTTCGACTAACATAACCACCAATCCCAAAACTAACAATTCCATGATCAACCAACAACCAAATGCTACTGAGATAACCGGAAATATGTCACCTAACTTCTGGAAATTCAACAACGTATCACCAAATGGAGTGTTTGGTAACAAGGTTTATGGTGATGATCTTAAGAGAATTTGGTGTGAATCCTCTAAGAATCAAGGTGATAAGTGTTAAGCTTATGGAAATGGATGATATGTAGGCTAGATATGGTGTTAGAATTCTGGAAATTCATGGCTATGGTGGTGGTTTGTGGTGGTAGTATGGTGGTGAAATGATGGTTAGTGGTGGATTAAAGGGGTGTTTGAATCATTGGATCCAAGGATCCTCACCACTCCTGCCTCCTCTCTAAAGGCTTTAGAGATTGTATGTGTAAGATGTATGAAGATTGTATGAGAGATATATGAAATGGGAGAGCCAAAGAGGGTATTTATAGGCTTTTTGGGGGCCAAAGTACGTCACACACACTTATTTGTGCGCCGCACTTAGTGAGTTAATGCACTTAGCATTTAATTGCATTTAATTTTCTCCACCACCTTAAAAGTGCGCCGTACTTTGGGTAAAACCGCCACACTTTGGGTGTTTAAAGGACTTTTCCAATTCTGGTGAAAAGTGCGCCGCACTTTTTGCAAGTGCGGCGTACTTTTGGTTGTTTTCAGTAGTTTGCCTTTTTCATGGTTGTAGATAATTGAATTCTCTTTACGTGGTCGCCAGAATCGCGTCAAACGGATTTCGTATGACTGAGTTATGACCAAAACAATGAACAGTTGTCGGGAAGCATTCAACTTGAGTTATTTCTTCGTTTAAGCTTCAATTCTTCGTGTTTTCTTCCGTTTTCTTCCACAACACATCCCAAGAACCTACAATAGCAAATATACTCTATTCTATACCAATTGTTCTTATAATTAACCAATTTATATATAAAAGCATTGATAACGCGTATAGAAACATGTATAATTTAAGCGTTATCACCTCACGAGACTAAACTCGTCCACTTGGGCCACCAGTTCTAAAAGGGAACCGACTAGTGAAACCTGAGGGTTCCGGGAATCTGATGGTGTAGATACGGATTTTGGATGCTAAATCACTTAAAATCTTTTGTAATCTTTTAAGATCTTTTCAAGATCATGAGTGATGTCATGCATGAGGTGAATAACAATTTGTGAAATTATTTTCCTTGATTTTCTTTTGTATACTTCAAAA
>BQNB010151262.1:0-15924 GCA_026074375.1 Tanacetum coccineum
AGCACGAGTGCAATGAAAGTTTCAAACTGGGGAGGCCCCCTGCACTTTCGTGAAGTTGGGGAGCAAATCTGCAAATTTGGAAAACCACAGGGAGCATATTTGCATTTTTCTCTATTTTAAATAATCCAACTATGTACAACATATGCGTTTGAAGACATTTTGTAGTTCAATTCTTTATATTTTCGATTAGTTGTGTAATTTTTATGCTTAATTCATAGGGGCGAAAAATTCCTGAATCCCCGTTGGGATCCCCGATCCCCATTGGGGACGGGGATGAGGATGAAAAATGATTCCCCAACGGGGATGGGGACGGGGATGGGGATGAGGCTCATGAACGGGGATGGGGATGGTAAATACGATCCCCGAAATTCCCCGACCCATTGTCATCCCTACCAAAGGATCATTCTTAAATTTTTACCAAATTTTACTTTTTAAAATATATGTCTTTTCTAAGTCTGACTTATCAAAAACGACCCCCAAGATGCGTTATTAATTATGTGGTATGCTAGCGTTTGACATAAAACGGTATTCCGGACAACTTTTCAGATATACCCGAGACCCAAAACTCGACCGAACATGATGAAAATACTCTTACAAAATTCTGCACAAACCGTATTTTTCTTAAAATAATGTAGTTACTGTTTCTAAGCTTTTTGACCCGTTAATATGCGTTTTTTTGACTTAGATATCCTCGCGAAAAGGTAAAACGACATTTTAAACAACTTTTTAGTTATACTTGAGACCAAAACTCAACAGAAAATGACTAAATTACCCTTTTCTCGAATATGCAGCAAACTTATACTTTTAAAATGGTGCAGAATTTATTTTACCCATTTTCTAAACTTCAAATTTCTCTAAAAATTTTATTTTTGAGAATTACGGAATGTGCCTTATATCGAAACGTAGTTACAGACATCCTCTATCACACTCTTTAGCCCAAAATTAGTTTAAAAACATTTTTGACACTCGAAAGGGGCTATCCGATTTTCTGCACTAATTCGCCTAACCCGAAACCCTTCTAAACGCGCTTTTCAATTCACCACAACTTCACAATATGCCTAATCTAACCTATTTCTGTCATCTAAACCATTTTAATCATCCAAGTTCACCCAATCACTTAATCTAACACATGCATAATGATCCATGGATTCACAATGTAAAATTATACACATGCATACAATATATAAATTAATCAACACAAATAAGTAAATAAAATACTTACAATAGCGTAGGATAAAAAAAAATCAAAGACACACAAACCCTCATTGTTTTCTTTGTTTTGCCGAAACCACAAACAAGCCAAAAAGACTAAACCCTAACTTGTATTTACTCAAAGTCTTGCAATAGCACTTCCTTTTAAACCCTTGGAACCTTGATTACACCTAAAATTAAATAAATCTTCAAAAATTAAAAATCTTGAAAAAGGTCTTGCATGTTGATTTTTCTTGTAGATAATGGTGGGGGTTAATGTGGTATTGATGTAGGAATAATAGGAACTGATTTGTAAATTTTTGGTGATGGTTTTGTTGGGGTTTTTGGTTGGGACGTCAAATGCAGAGAGGAGAGGAAGCAGAGAAAAGATTATTTTTAATATATTGTGTTTCTTTGTAACTGTGAGTTTTAGGAGTAAAACATTTATATATGAACTTTGTATACTTTATGTGGAAACTAGAAGGGGGGTTGAATAGTTTACAAGTTCTTTTTACGTTTTAAATGTTTGCTTTCAAAATGCTTAGATTCGAGTTGTATGTTTAACCAATCAACAATATGAACCAACAATATAAAAATCTAAGCTAAGACTAAATAACAATGATAATAATAATGAAGAGATAAGGAAAGGAACAATTAAACCAAGACGCCAAGATCTTATAGTGGTTCGGCTACGAAGCACCTTTTCACCCCACTCTACTCCTCGAGTATCCTACTCAAGATTTTAGTATGTCAACAAGCTCCCTTTAGGCGGAGAAAACCGTTTACACGTCGCTTACGTTGTTTTTCGACACTAAGCTAAATGTCGAGTCCTAATCTTAGCTAGAACCAATCTACCACTTCACAAGATATACACAATCACAAGATCTACACTATCGGATTTACACACAATCCAAATCACACTAATACACAAGATAATTACAATAGAGATTTGATACTTAGAAGAGAGGAGAGATCACTAAATAACACTTCGTTTCTTGGCGAATACGAATGTTCTTCTCTTGCACTTGATAAAAGAATGAGAGAGGTGAGATGAGATTAGATCACTTAAAACAAGATCTAAAGATGTTAGTGATCAAGATATTTTAGAGAGAGAAAAAAGGTTTTTAGAGAGAGAAAGTTATCAAAAAAATTCGTGCAAAGAGGAATATTTTTCTGCAGGGAATGGAGCAGTATTTATAGACAGGAAAATCCAACGGTCACTGGGGGCGGTCCTGGCAGTCCCAGATATATCTGGGGGCCGCCTAGTAGACTACGCTCCTGTTTTTGTCGTTTAGTGAGGAAGGTTGTATCTGCTATGGAACCTTCCATTTTGGGGGGAAAATTTAAATTTCAAATTTAAGTTTTAAATAAAACTTTTCTTTTAATAAGATAATATTTTGTATATTTTACTTTTGTGAAAAATACTTTTGTAGAATAAAAGTGATGGTTAAGAGAAAAATATTTTCTTGATCACTAATCATGCTTAATGATTTTGTTTGTCCATACTTTATGTGATCACTAATCTTAGAAATGGAATTTTACGATTAATAATTTGTGAACGTTTATTTTTATCGTAAACGTTTTTACATTTTGTTATTATCAAAACATTGAGAGGTCGAAAAATATAAATAACGTTTTTAGACATTATTTGTATTAACAATCTTCCCCTTTTTGATGATGACAAAATATAAACTCATTTTGTATAAAATTAAAGGTTTCAATTTATTAATGAGTTTCTTTCCATTTCTCCCCCTTTTTGTCGATTCCAAAAAGGATGATCGTGGAATTGTAGAGGTGAGAAATAAATCGACGATATCAAGACTCCCCCTTGATGTATGCTCCCCCTCGTTTTGGGGCGCCAAGGGATCGATCTTACGAAAATTGTTTGCTACAAAACATTGTTAGAAGTACAAGTGTAAGACAAATATCTTTTAAGCATAACTTCATATCAATACATGAAATTCAACCACAAAGTAATTTCATTCAACATATAATAGATCAATACCGTAGTAGTATTATCATTACAAAATAAAGTAAAAACATGGTAAGGCATAAAGCTTGGACTAGTAGATTCTTAAATTATAGTAGATGCCATAATCAAAAGATGGGTTGTCGATTATTAAAGGAGATTAATCATGTGAGAATGATTAAATAAAGAGAGAAAAGGGTGAGGTTGGTGAAGCATGGTTAGAGGAAGTGCGAGTTTAAGGTATGAGATGGGTGAAAAGAAAGTGAATGAAGTTGATTTCATTTCTCAAGGAATGGAATTGGTTTCTAGAGTATCGGAAACAATGACAAAAACTTGAATGAAATTCAACTTGACCATGAGAGGGTGGATAGATTTGTCATAGTGGTGGTGAAGGTGGTGCATGAATGTAGGCATTTTATAGGTTATTGTATGTATCGAGAATGGTGGAGATGTAGTGAAGTGGGTTGATCATTTGATCTCTTAGAGGATTATAGGAAGGTGGTGAAGGACATTGAGGATGGACATGTGGAGGAAATGGAGGTGATTCATTTTGAAGAGTATATAATGATTTTAGAGTGGATGTCTTGCGCTTCCAAACTTGTCTTACCGACATTCTTGGTTTTCTAGAGAAGTTGGGATGGTAGTTTGAGCAAGACATTGAGGATGAAGGAGAGGAGAATGAAGAAGATAAGTGTTATATGTGTGATTCAAGGAGGCACCTTTCAGAATAAAACCAAATGGGCCTTCTTTTTACTTTAAGGGTATTTAGCTAGCCACATCGGCTAGTTAACTACCCATATAGACCCATTTGTTAGCACTCACTTTTAGTGCTAGATACCCTTAGATCACCTGTTGAGCCATCCCATTCGTTTGTTACGTCCACTAAAAAGAAAATAAAAAATTAAAAAAAAAAAAAAAATAATTATTAAAATTAAACCTTTAGCCTAACCCTTTGTTAAAGTTCTGATTCGGTGGTTGCTTGTGCTCGGTTTGTTGAATGTTTTTATGTTTATTAGTTTAGGCCACACTTCGCATTTGTGTGTGCCATTTCTGACATACAATGAGATTTGATCACCTTTATGTTTTGTGGTTTTTGTGGTGTATATTTATGCGAAGTGTGGGGGAGTTTTGATGTATGAAAAAATGTTGAAAAACGAAGAAAAAAGAAAATAAGTCATCGAAAAAATGTGATGACAATTATCGATAATGTGATATATATTTATGAAGTATAGAATGAAGTTTTTGTGATATCTGATTAGCCATTGTGCTAAAGATGTGACATATCTCATGGTGTCGATATGTCGATTAAGGAGGAATAAATGGTGACTTATAATCATTTTTGGGTTTGTGAGTCGTTGGTAACTAGCAACTTAAGACTTAGATTTTGATTTGAATATGTTCATGATACTCCCTCTCATAAGTATCACTGCCTAATCCATTACTCTTCTTAAACATTTCAGGCTAACATTACACAACAGAATAAAATGAAACTCTTTAGATGTTTATACTGGTGCTTTCACACGTCGGTTGGAGTTTTGTTTCTTGCATAAGCCTATGGTAATAAATTTGGTCACGACCGAGCTATGAGTGTGATTTATCTTATATACTCCACCACCAAATAAATAAGAGTGTTGAGTGAATTATACTTCATTCTTTTTTCGTGGGGTGCTTAGAAATGTTTATCAAGAAAGAAAACCTTTGGGTATTGTCAAACATCTCGGTTTTTTCCAAAATAGCTCTTTTTAAATGATGAATCAAAATTTCTAACTTGTTTTTAACATTTTTTAAATGTTTGTTCTTATAGATTATCGTTAGACTCATTTTTTAAAATTTATAGTATTCACTATCAAACATAGTGTCATCTACCGAAGAATTCTCATCACTAAATTAAGAGGATTCATAACGTACCTCACTAGATGTTTGAGCCACGAGACATGTTTCGTCTTTAGCCTTTTCATCATCTTCCTCACCGCTATCACTCCAAGAACCTCTGATGAATGCTCTTTGGTTCTTGTCTTTCGGTGGTTTTGGACATTCTCCAACGAGATGATTTGTATCTCCGCATCTAAAACACTTCCTATTACTTTTGCCGTTCTTGTCGTCTCAGTTTCTTTGAAATGACTTTTTGTCGTTCCAAGGTTGTCTCACTGATAACGAAGATATGTGCATGTACGAAGAATCCCTTGTAAAGATCAAGTTCGAGAAGCTTTTAAAGAGCAAACGAGTCAACCATACAAGCTTCCAAGGCCCAAGATAGAGCTTAAATGAAGTTATATTTAAGTATAATGACCCACGACCAAGCATAACTAAAACGGGAAGCTTAAACGCAAAATCGAAGAATTTGTATTTTGGTACGTGTGGCCAGCCGCAAGGCTGGATGATGTAAACCAGCCGCCCGACTGGGGCTTCGCTGACTTTTCCAAGTTTCATTAATACACCCATTTAAGTGCTCTAACTTCCCAAGTCCGATCAAGTATCCATAATAACTCATTTACCAGCTGTTTTGTGACACTTTGTACCAAAGTTTTATGCTTGGAGGCCAAGGACACTTTCTTCTATAAATACAAGCCTTTTACCTTAGTTTTCCATATGAAAACTCACCCCCTTCACCCAAGGATGAATTTTTTCACCATTATCACTCCCAAAAGACCACAACCTTCTGCCAAATTCATGGGGATTGCTCAAGGGCTGAAGAAAGTGTTTTGACATGATTTTCCGGGTTGTTTAGAGGCGTATAGTCGATTGGAGGCTTGTAGGATGCTCTAATCCTTCATCCTTACCTATTGTAATCATACTTGGGTAACTTATTTTTATGTTTTTAGAATGTTTATGTTTGATATGATTAACTTTGTGTTTTGTTGAAATAATCATGGAGTAGTTTTGTTTACTTGTTTGGAATGATGTAAACATAGATATGAAGCGCTTGGTATTTTGCAATATTGATTTATGGTTTTGGTTATGAGTTTGATTGAATTGATCTTTGTCTAATCAATTTGTTGGTAAATCATAATCGGATATATAGGTCGAAAGGATTTCTGGTTAAGAATATACAAGTTATTTGGATTCATAAAGGTTTAATCTAGATTATAGGTCGAGAGGGCTCTTATGAACTAATTGGTAAAATCATCTTTCTAGAAAATAGCTTGTAATGAATCGGTTTATAATAATGATCATAGGTCGAAAGGTTCGTTAATCTAAACCATGTTATATACAATTTCATGAAATTACCCATTGATTGGAATTGTGTGACTTTGATTTGTTGCTATTGCTTAAGTATCTACCCGATATTCCAACACTCCATTGATACGAATACTAGTTCCAAACAAGTAGTTTTAGTTATATTGATTTCACTCGTTGAATTCACATCATTATAGTCTTCGTATTATTTGTTGCTTATATGGTATTGTGGGACGTGACAACCATTATACCACTTTCGTGTTACTTATTACTTAGATTCTTCACAATTGAAAACACCCAAATCCTAGTGTGTTCTTTGCTTATTTGGTAATTCGTGTTACAAATTTAAAACTAGTAGTCGCGAGACACATCGCTCACAAACCTACCTCTTTTCTTGAAGAACTTCTTGAAGTCTCTAACCGCCATGGCGTACTCTTCGTCTTCACTATCGAAAGTCAAACATTCTTCATCACTGGATTCCTTTTTAGCATTTAAAGCAAGATATTTTCTTTCTCCCTTAGCTTTGACTATTTCAAAATCTTTCTTGATGATCATCTCATGAACTTTTAGGTTCCTGATGAGTTCATCAAGAGATAGTGATGTCAAGTCTTTTGACTCTTCAATCGTCGTGACCTTTGCTCTCCATTTAGGATGTAGAGCCCTAAGAAACTTTCTAACATAGTTCTTGCCAGAGCAACCTTCATCAAGAGCTTTTAGACTAGTAATAATGGTATTAAATTTAGCAAAAGCACTATCTATAGATTCATCTTCGAAAATGACTAATTGTTCATATTGTTGTACCAAAAGGTCAATCTTGTTATCTTTGACTTGGTTATTACCTTGATGGGTGATTAACAAAGTTTTCCAAATTTCTTTTGCCATATTACACATGAAAATTCTTTCATTCTTTTCTTGGCAAAGCATTGTAAATAATCATTTTGGCTTCGTTATTTTTCTTAAGCCTCTTTTTAAGATTATCACTTTGTTTTTCAAAAGGGACAACCTCATCTAATTTGGTTTTTGGATTTTGTTCAATAGGTTGAAAATCACCGTTGGTAATAACATGCCAAAGATCAAGATCTTTTGATTTTACATATGTTTCGAATCTATTTTTCCAATAAATAAAACTATCGCTTTCGAAAAGTGGTGGTCTTTGCATAGGTTGCCCTTCTAGATATTTGTCAGAATCCATAGATCGATCCAAGCTTTAAAATACAATATATTTTAAAATTTTGAGTGACCTCGGCTTCTGATACCAATTGTGGAAACTAGAGGGGGGGGGAGGGTTGTATAGTTTACCGATTAATTGCCGTTTTAAAATTTTGCTTTTAAAATTGTTAGATTCAAGTATATGTTAAATCAATCAACAATTTGAACCAAGAATATATCTAACTAATCACAATCACAATACTAACAATAAATTAAAAACGTACACAATATAAAGAAAGTAAAGGATAGAACGATCAAACCAAGACACCAAGATTTATAGTGGTTTGGCTACGAAGCTCCTCTTTGCCCTACTCCACCTCCCGAGTATCCGACTCGAGATTTCACTATGTCAACAAGCTCTCTTTTAGGCGAAGAAAACCGTTTACACGTTGCCTACGTTGTTTTCCGACACTAAGCTAAATGTTGAGTCATAATCTTAGCTAGAACCAATCTACCACTTCACCAATGTATTTTAAGGACTAAAATACTAACCGACACACGATAAACACAATCGGATTTATACACTATCCGATTTTACACACAAATACAAAATCAAGAAAATCGAGGTTTGGATCTTAGAAGAAAAGGAGAAATCACTAATCTATAACACTTCGTTTCTTGGCGAATACGAGTGTTCTTCTCTTACACTTGATGGAGGAAAGAAGAAGGTAGAAGACGAGATTGGATCACTTGAAACAAGATTAAACAATGTTAGTAATCAAGAGATTTAGAGAGAGAAAGAAGGTTTTAGTGAGAGAAAGAGATCTGAAAAATTCGTGCAAATATGTTTGAAAATCTACAGGGAATAGTGTAGTATTTATAGCCAGGAAAATCCAACGTCTCCTGTGGGCGGTCCCGACGGTCTCAAATATATCTGGGGGTCGTCCTACCTATCAGGGGGCCACCCTAGGTAGACGCTCTCTTTTTTGTCTTTTAGTGAGGAAGGTTAAATCTGGTGTGGAACCTTTCATTTTGGAGGGAAAACCATATTTGAATTTTTGTAATTAAATAACACATTTCTTTTATATATTAAAAATATTTTGTAAATTTAAAAAAAAAATACTTTTGTAGAAATGTAATGGTTAAGAAAAAATATTTTCTTGATCACTAATCATGTTTAATGATTTGTTTATTCATAAATTAAGTGATTTACGTTTAAATAAAAATTTACGATTAATAACACGTAAATGTTTATTTTTATCGTAGACGTTTTTATATTTTGTCATCTTCAAAATGTAGAGGGGTCGAAATTATAATAGCGTTTTTAGGCATTATTTGTATTAACAGACATATTCTTTTTCATAAAGAACGTCAATAATCTATCACATAAAATTAGTAATTAACCAATAACTATCCAATATTCTTGTAGAGTTGTAGTTAAATTACGAAAAAAAATAACATAAACTTTGAACACTTAAGATTGAATGGTTGATTATATTAGCCAAAATGGTACTACAACCTTTACCACTATCCCCAACGACATTTCGAGCCTTTCCCAGGAGACATGTCGTTGGGGAAACCAATCCCGGGCGACATGTCGCCCGGAATAAGTTGAAAGGGAAAGCTCGCCAGGGATTCTTTCCCGAGCGACTTGGTGGTGCCCGCGTTCTATCAGGCAGATTATAAAGTGCCACGGTGGATGACTTTCCCGGGCGACATGTCGCCCGGGAAAGTGGTATAATAAAACAAATTAACGATTAAGATATATTAATTAATTAATTTCAAACCAATCCCGGGCGACATGTCACCCGAGAAAAGTTTCATATACTTTGACTTGTCAACTATAATCTTACGTTATTTGTCGTTTAGTGCTGGGTAACCCGGGCGACATGTCGCCCGGGATTCATAAAACATTTTTTTAATACCACTTTTCCCGGGCGACATGTCGCCTGGGATTCGTTTTTTATTATTTTTTAATTTGACTTTCCCGGGCGACATGTCGCCCGGGATATGTCTGCATTTTTTTAAATGCAGCCTGCACAGCAGGCAATTTCTAGATTTTTTTTCAGAATTTTTCCAAAAAAAATCTACCAAACATCAAACCTGTATAAACACAATATAGACTCTATTCAAATACATCACAACTTATACCAAAACACAATACAATATAACGGATCAACGCATTTGATCTAATAAAAATAAATCATCCAAAATCCTAATAAACACAATTTAGTCTACAAAACGGGGCTTCCTAGTCACAAACCTTGCATTATCCGCAAGATACAAGTCAATAATCAACTAGATAACATGTACGAGGAAACAAATGTTTACATAAGGGTCGCCAATATATAGTTTAAGAAACAAAATAGCACACTAACCCATATATATAACATCTCTAACTATCGTCATCCTCCTCATCCTCGTCGACGTCCTCATCGCCGCCTAGCTCATCATCCCCACACCCGCCACTCTTGCTGGCACCCCCAAACTCAGGTGATGACTCAAATTGGTCAAGCATCTGTGAAAACTTATCGTCACTCCTAAAAAGCCTCATCATCATCTTCACCTGTTTGGTTAGGCGCTTGTTACTCTTTTTGAGCTTTTTGACATCGACGGGGTCGACAGTGGATTGAGGCGGAGGCGGACATCCACCCATGGCGCGTCCCGACAATACCCTACCAACACCGGGAAGGTGCCCCCGCTGCTTTCCCTTTCGAACGATGGCTATGATCTCTTCTTCGGTGTAGGGCACACCCGTCTCGGTGATGAAGCCTAGACGCTGCAGCCTCAACATCTCATTCTATGTAGTGACAAAAACATAAGATAATTAATATATTAGTCGTGTTGCTACATTATTTCTCGACATATCATTAAAGTGCGTGTTTTGAAACAAAACTTATGTATAAAGCTCGGTCCTCATCCTTCATGAATACCCCGCCAACAGTGTGTGTCACGAAGAAGGTGTCGATCAGCGACGGTTACTCTCGAGTGGATGAGCTCTCCATTTGTACATACACACGTATATAAGATAAAACAAATTAAAAACTACAAATCACAACACACCAAAGCGTATAATCAGATATATATGTATATATGTATGTCAAATAATTATAATGTTTATTACCATTTGATCTCGAAGGCGAGCAAGTGACCGGGATCCCTACCGGCATACGACCGTGCTCTTTGCCCGGTTTTGGCGATTTTGAGCGGCTCGAGCTTGGTTCCTGGGATCATTCCAAAAGGCAAGCTGGGCATCCCAATCTGCCGGGGTAATGATGTTATCTTGTAACATTAATGTTTCACGGATGAGACGATAATGTTATCGTTGTACATTAGATTTTAAAAACGATGAGTCGATATGTATCGTTGTAACACTAGGATGTTCAACGGATGAGTCGATAATGTATCGTTGTACATTAGCTGCTCAAGCGGATGAGTCGATATGTTATCGTTGAGATTAGATGTCCCACTAAAGATCGATATGTTTTATCGGTTTACTTAGATGTTCAACGGATGATCAATATGTTATAGTTGTACATTAAGATGTTTTTAACGTATAGTTGACATGTATTCGTTGGTACATTAAAATGTTCAACGGAGAGGTCGATAGTTATCCTTTTAACATAAGATGTTTAAACGGATGAGTCGATATGTTATCGTTGTACATTAGATGTTCAACGGATGAGTCGATATGTTATCGTTGTACATTAGATGTTTAACAGATGAGTCGATATGTTATCGTTGTACATTAGATGTTCAACGGATGAGTCGATATGTTATCGTTGTACATTAGATATTTAACGGATGAGTCGATATATTATCGTTGTACATTAGATGTTCAACGGATAATTCGATATGTTATCATTGTACATTAGATGTTCAACGGTTGAGTCGATATGTTATCGTTGTACATTAGATTTCCAACTACTGAGTCGATATTTTATCGTTGTACATTAGATGTTCAACGGATGAGTCGATATTTTATCGTTGTACATTAGATGTTCAACGGATGAGTCGATATGTTATCGTTGTACATTAGATGTTCAACGGATGAGTCGATATGTTATCGTTGTACATTAGATGTTCAACGGATGAGTCGATATGTTATCGGTGTACATTAGATGTTCAACGGATGAGTCGATATGTTATCGTTGTACATTAGATGTCCAACTGATGAGTCAATATGTTATCGTTGTACATTAGATGTTCAACGGATGAGTTGATATGTTATCGTTATACATTAGATGTTCAACAGATGTGTCGATATGTTATCGTTGTACATTAGATGTTCAACGGACGAGTCGATATGTTATCGTGTACATAAAGTCCAACGATAATCGATATGCATATCGTTACATACATGTTTAATGGATGAGTCGATATGTATCGTTACACATTTTAAGAAAAAAAAGTGGTTTCCAACTATGAGTTCAGAGTAATTTCATTATAACGAAAATAGTCATATCAAAGGTAGCAAAACTACTTAAAAATCATCAATAAGTAGCTAGAACATGATAAGTACTACTTAATTAATTACATAATTGACTAGTTAACATAGATAACACATACGAAATCAGTCGTAATCTCCAATGAATTATTTCCTTCTTGATCTTCCTCTTCGCAATGATTCTCTGCTATCGTTGTACATTAGATGTCCAACGGATGAGTCGATATGTTATCGTTGTACATTAGATGTTCAACGGATGAGGTCGATGAGTTTTATCAGTTGTACATATAGATTTTAACTAGATGAGATCGATATGTTTCGTTGTACATTGATGTTCAACAGATGAGTCCAATATGTATCGTTTGAAACATTAAATGTTTAACGGATGAGTCGATATGTTATCGTTGTACATTAGATGTTCAAAACGATGATCCCCCCAGATATGTATCGTGTACATTAGATGTTTAAGTGATGATTCTTTGCTATCGTTGTACATTAGATGTTCAACGGATGAGTCGATATGTTATCCTCACTATCTCCCGCCAAATACTCCCGCCAAATACTCCCTTTAAATTCTCCCTCCAAAATCTCTTGCCAAATACTCTCGCCAAATACTCCCGCCTAATCTCACTCCTTTCAAAAAAAACTAACATATTTTTTTACCAATAAATGCAGATATTATCCTAAAACAAACATACAACCGACACCATAACAAAAAAACAAAGCAACACAGAACAAAAAACCCAAACACTTAACACCACACCAACAATAAAAATCAATAAAGACACAAAAAAAAACACCAAAAAAAAACCAAACACATAAAAACAACAACAAACAACAACAAACAGCTCAGACACAAGGAGGAAGAACGACACTAACGACAGCAACACACAACAACAAAACACACACGAAAAAAACAAACAACCAAAAACCACAGAAAATACCAACGTACACAAAACACCAACCAAATAAAAAACACCTAAAACAAAACAACAACACAAACATACAAAAAAAATACAACATTACAAAATACTAAAAACAAAACACAAAATACAACAAACAAAACAAACACACAAACAAACTCAACCAGATAAGGATAAGAAAACCACAAAAAAACCAAAAACAAAAAAAAAAAAAACGATAACACACAAATCACAGAAAAAAACAACAAAACACCAACAAAAACAAACAACAAATACAAAAAAAAACAAAAGATAAAACGACAACGAACAAAAAAAAAAAACACAACACAAAACGAAAATAAAAGACAAAAACCAATCACAAGACCCCACAAAGCCCCCACACAAAAAACAAGAACACAAAACAACACACAGACCAAAATAAAAAAAAAACAAAAAGAAACAAAAAAAAAAGAAATACAAAAAAAAAAACAAACTAAGAAACACACCACAATCACACCAAACAAACAACAACAAAACAAACGAGAAACCAAAATACAAGCAAAAAAACACATAGAAACACACTATAACAAAAAACAAAACAAATAACCACAACAAACAAAACAACAAACAACCAGCACCCAAATCCACAAAAAAAAAAAAACAACACACATAGACAACAAACAAAAAACAAAAAAAACAAAAAAAATACAACCACCAAAACTCTAAAAAAAAACACAATCCATGAAAACAACAATACAACAACAATAAAATAAAACAGACAAGAAAAAACACCACTAACCAGGACACAACAAAAAACCACCACAAAAAACACCAAACAGAAACAAAAAAAACACAAAAGCAAACACACAAAAACAAAAACAGAGAAACACAAAAACAAAACACAACACTAAAAACAAAAACAACCAAAAAAATACAACAAAAAAAACAAAAAAAAAACAAAAAAAAACAAACATATACAATAAAAGAAAAAACAAAAAAATCACCCAACAACACAAAACAAAAACAAAAAAAAAAGAATGAACAACAATAACAAAACACACGAACTAAACAAACACAAAATTGCCAAATAAAAAACGCAAACACACAAAACACTAACAAAAAACACCAAAAATAAACCAACAAAAACAAAAAAAACAACAAACACAAACAAACCACAAACCCCACAACAATAATAAAAACAAACAAACACAAAAAAAAACAACAACAAAGAAAAACCAAAAAAAACACAAAAACAGACAACAGACGAAATACACAACTAACCAACCAAAAAATCAACAAACAAAAACAACAAAAAACAAAAAAAAATAAACACAACAAAACACCAACACAAAAAACAAACAAAACAAAACACACAAAACAAAACAAAAAACAACAAAACAACTCAAAAAGCCAAAAAACATAACAACAACACACCAACAAGCACACAAAAGACCAAACACAACATCAAAAAAATAACAAGAAGAACAAAAAACAAAACAACAAACAACAAACAACACCCAAAATCATAACAAAAACACAAACCGAGAAACACTAAAACCAACAAAACAATAAAACAAAACAACATACCGAAACCAGACAACAAACACAAAGCAAAGAAAAAAACTATATACAAATAGCAATAAAAATCATAAAACACCCACAAACACTCAAACAACCAAAAAAAAAGAAACACCAAACCACCAACACCCCCCCCCCCCAACCAAAAATTAAACCACGAACAAAAAAAATCAAAACATTTATCTAACATAAAAAAATAACGAACACAACACAACAATAACAAAAAACCAACAAACAAAAACAAAACTCACACTAGAAACAATAAACAACCAAAAACAAAAATAAAGGACAACAAGAAAAACACAACACAACCAAAATCACACACAAAAAAAGAAGATACACAAAAAACATACAACCCATACACCCCACATCTCCCTAATGAGCTCCCCAAGGTAGTTAGACCAATGAGACGCATGGTCACCGAGAGGCATCATGGTCTTTTTGTCGTCCCACTCAAACCGGATCGGGACGGGGCCTTGGTCATCAGTGATCTTCTTTAACCCGAGGTTACGGGTCTCCTGGCGGGTATGCAACCTGCCCGCTTTCCTTCCACCCAACGGATGAGTCGATATGTTATCGTGGTACATTAGATGTCCAACGGATGAGTTGATAAGTTATCGTTGTGCATTAGATGTCCAACGGATGAGTCGATATGTTATCGTTGTACATTAGATGTTCAGTGGATGACTCAATATGTTATCGTTGTACATTAGATGTTCAACGGATGAGTCGATATGTTATCGTTGTACATTAGATGTCCAACGGATGAGTCGATATGTTATCGTTGTAGCTAGAACATGATAAGTAAGTGTCTCAATCTCCGGTGAATTATTTCCTTCTTGATCTTCCTCTTCGCGATGATTCTCTGCTATCATTGTACATTAGATGTTCAATGAGTCTTAATCTCCCGCCAATTCCTCCTGTAGCCCTATACTCCCGCCAAATTCTCCTGCTAAAAAATCCCTCCAAATACTCCCGCCAAATACTCTCGCCAAATTATCCCTCCAAAAAACTGTTTTTACCATAAAAGCATATATTATCCTCACAATCACTCACATATCACACACATTCTTACCATCACAACCACAAACATATCACACTGCTATTATAGTAAATATGGTGTCATATGAAGCTTTTGCGTGTCCTTGTGGATCCGGAGATGTAGTTCTGCGAGAGTCGTATAAACCTAAAACCCGTAGTAAACTATACTATGCATGACCACGATCAAAGGTGAACAATCACATGCTTTTTTTTGTGTAATATATAAATAATATGGTTAGTTGTAAAAACTTATTAGCTGTACTCTTTAACAGCCTCTCGAAGATACTTTCGGATGTAAAAAATTTTTATGGAAAGAGAAACGAGTCCGTCTACTAGTTGGTTCTCCTGGATCTTCAATGACTCTAATTTATTCTCTAGGATCTTCATCGACTCCAATTTATTCTCTAGTATCTTCAACACCTCCACGCTATTCTTCAGGAGCTTCAACTTCAAGAAATGTCAAGTGCTCA
>BQNB010151263.1:0-15924 GCA_026074375.1 Tanacetum coccineum
GATTCGGTACAATTTCTTGGTCATGTAATTGATCGTAGTGGTGTTCATGTTGATCCTGCCAAGATTGAAGCCATTAAGAGTTGAGCTGCACCAACGACGCCAATGGAGGTGAGGCGATTTCTTGGATTGGCTGGTTACTATAGGAGGTTTATTGAAGGTTTTTCTTTGATTTCTAAGCCACTGACTAAGTTGACTCAAAAAGATAAGAAATACGAGTGGGAAAAAGAAGAAGAGGAAGCTTTTCAGACAATAAAGCAGAAGTTGTGTAGTGCACCGATCTTAGCATTTCCCGAGGGAACGGAAGATTTTATGGTGTATTGTGACGCATCACTTAAAGGTTTTGGAGCCGTGTTAATGCAAAGAGAGAAGGTGATAGCGTATGCTTCTAGACAATTGAAAGTTCATGAAGAGAATTACACTACTCACGATTTGGAGTTAGGAGCCGTTGTTTTCGCTCTTAGGTTATGGAGACATTATTTGTATGGAACAAAGTGTGTGGTTTTCACCGATCACAAGAGCCTATGATGAGGTGTCATTTTATACACTTTTTCAGGGTCGTTTAACCCCCTAAATCGTGCATTTATGCCCAAAATAGGTACTTAATCGTTCCTTTTTAGGTATTTCTCATTTGGAAGGCATTTGGAAGAATTACACGTGACTTGGGCTCATTTGGAGAAGAAACGGACAAGACTACGGACCTACACCAACATCACACAAGAATTTCTCTACAGTGACTAGAGACGGCGTCACCAATATAACGTGACGCCGTCACAACGAAGACCAAGACGGCGTCACATGATCTCATGACGGCGTCAGAGTACACGACCCAACCCATTATCTAGAATATTCTTCATCATGACGGCGTCACGACTAAAACGCGACGCCGTCGCAGCGATTTTCCTATATATACAAACCCGAATTTAGGGTTTTGAGTGTGTAACTTTAGAATAAAAAGAGGGTACGAACCCTAGTTCGTTTAGCAGCTGTTAGGGACGATTTTAGGGCCTAAAAACCCTATTGTACTTCCTCCAACTCATGTTTTAATCAAGTAAGGTTTATTTAATCATTCAATATGTCTATGTGTTGTTTGATTCATCTATGTTCTTGCTTTATTAACATGCTAGGCTAAGCCTCCTATTGTGTTTATTTATGATTGTATGAAACCTAGAATGTAGATCTTAGCGGTGTTACTTCTTGTAATGGATGTGCACGTTAGGTCTTACTCACACGACTTTACTTAAAGGAGGTAGTGTGTAGGCATGGTGTTCCTGTTTCGATCATTTCGGATCGAGATAGCCATTTTACGTCAAGATTCGGAGGATCGCTTCAGGAGGAATCGTTGGGACGAATTTGGATATGATACCTGCTTACCACCCTCAAACGGATGGTCAAAGTGAGAGGACTATACAAACGCTGGAAGATATGTTGCGTGCCTGTGTGATTGACTTTGGAAGTAGTTGGGATCGCCATCTGCCATTGGTCGAGTTCTCATACAACAATAGTTATCACGCAAGTATTAAGGCTGCACCATATGAGGCTTTGTACGGAAGGAAATGTAGATCACCTGTATGTTGGAGTGAGGTTGGGGATAGCCAACTCACCAGTCCAAACTGTAACCAGAGATACGACTAAGAAATCGTTCCAGAGAAGAAATCATTTGTTGACTGCCCATAGTCGCTAGAAGAGTTATGCAGATAGGAGAGCTAAGCCGTTGGAATTTGAAGTTGGTGATATGGTACTGCTCAAGGTATCGCCATGGAAGGGCACTATACATTTTGGAAAGCGCGGAAAGCTAAGTCCACGTTACATTGGGCCATTCAAGATTCTAGCTAGAGTTGGTCCTGTAGCTTACACGTTGGAGTTGCCTGAAGAGTTGAAAGGGATTCATAGTACTTTTCATGTTTCGAATCTTAAGAAATGTTTAGCGGAAGGCGATATTGTTGTTCCGATGGATGAGATTCAACTTGATGATAAGTTGCATATGATTGAAGAGCCAGTGGAAGTTGTTGATAGAGAGGTCAAGCGACTTAAGCAAAGTAGGATACCTATTGTTAAAGTTCGTTGGAATTCGCAAAGAGGTCCAGAATTTACTTGGGAACGTGAGGATCAGATTAAGAAAAAGTACCCTCATCTCTTTACAAGTAAGGACGAAGCGAGGAAAGCGGATAAGTCGAGCTGAGCACCGGGACGACGCTCCCTAAAGGAGGGGAGAATGTAACAACCCGAGCTTCAGGTCAACGTCTATCCCGAGCTAAGATAATTATTTTTGCTACGTAAATAATTATAGTCGTTTATGCTATATAAGGTTTGATGAGAATTTCCATTTATAAGGTAATTTCATGCCGTGATTGAGTTTCTATTTGTTTTTAGCGTCTAAGAAAGTCAGAAAAATTTATTTTGTTGCTCCGAGAGCGTAAATATGTTATTTTTGTATTTTACGACGTTTCCCCGAGTTTTTGTAAAAACCGTGTTTAAAGGTCGTGTTTTACGAGGTTTAACGATTTATTAAACGTTTTAAAGTAAAATTAGTGGGACGGATTTAAAATATTTATAAACGTGGTGTGACCCGAGTCTTTGGTCGATTTTAAATAAAAGAAATAAAGCTTTGTACTAGTTTTAAAAGGAGTTATAGGAAGGAATGACCTAAATTGCTAAAATTCCAAAGTTTCTTTCTATAAATACCCCACCATATTTACTTATAACATTTTTACAAAAATTATTTCACTCCCTCTCCACTCTTGCTCTTGTTCGACCGGCCACCCCACAAACACCCATTTTTTGGCTTATTTTCCGACATGCAATTAAATCAATTTATATCATCTTAATCCTTGTTTCAAGAGCTACAAAACCCACTAATAAAACCTCACATGCACTAAGTATTTTAGAAGTTGGGTTTTTGGTTGATTCTTGGTGATTTCGAGTATAAAGGGGTGTTTAGATTAGTTAGATTGTTGTTATTTTAGTGTTGGTTGTTTGAAAAAGGGTTTGGTTGTTTGGTTTGGGTTGGCCTGATTTTAGAAGCCAAGGGGGAAACCATATTTTGATTTTCTTGATAGCATTGTAAGCTTCTAGTTATGTTTCTTGTTTGATTAAAGTGATATATTACGTGTATTATGATTATTGCTAGATGATTCAAGTGCGAAAAATATTGAAAGTGTGTTTTATTATTGACTAAAGTTTAATGGTTTTGGTATAATTATATAGACTAGTTAAGCATATTTTGATAGTCAGATTATGTCAAAAATGTTATTTTCATAGGTTTTGGGTTGATCATGTTTGACTTGACCGTAGCGAGTCGAGAAATTTTTGAAAGTTATTTTTGATTATTTTAAGTGATAGTGTTCGCCCTAAGCTCCGCTTCGCTAGGTGGATCGTCGCGTAACTCTTAATAATGAACGTTTTACGGCCGAGTCAAGTTTGGGTATTTTACGGTAAAAAGTCAACTACGAAGTTTGACTTTTGAATGTTTTCTAACATAATTAAAAATGGAATGTTTATACAAAGAAGATGTTGATAGAATATTTACATTAGAAGAACCCTTTGAAGAGATGGGTTCGGAAGCCATTGAAGTACCTGCACTCAAAGAAGAAGAGTTTGCACAAATAATAGTTTTAGGATTATGTGTTTCCTTTCCTAATGGTGAAGCACTATCATTCGTGTTGTAGCGGGTTTCAACTGACTTTTTAATAGGAATCCACTTAAGTCCAACTTGAGTAAAGATTCTACTCGTTGGTTTTCATGTAAGACCAGATCTAGGAGGCGTTGTTTTCAGATACACATTGGAGGACTTATTTGAAGAAAACTTTTGTCCTATGGGGATCTGTCTAACATGATTCTTAGAGTCGCTTTTCTTTTCTACGGGTATATATCTCTTTGTTGTCTTATGGGATTGTGCATCCTTTTTCTGTGTAGAGGCACGAGAATTCACCTTTGAGAGGTATTTTAAGATGCACTCATCGTGATTTGCACTGTAAATGCACTTTTTGCATGTAGGACATGCCAAGTCTTGAACTTCAAGAAGAGTCTTTTGAATCCTAGGTGGGGTTCTTGCCCCCCCTGGGGTGTTAACAGATCTATTCGATACACGACTACTCATGGATGGTGGCCAATTCCGAGGTTGTTGATTAAAGTTCCTAGGTTTCGGTTTGTTACCATTAGCAGTGTTTGGTAATCTAGCAGATTGTTGCACACTAGGTTTGGTATTCAAGGCTTTGTCTTTCTGAAGTTGTGCCTTTTTCTTAGCTTCCTCTAGGTAGTAGTTATGAACCATGTCATTTGAGCCTACAGATTCCCTTGGTGACTGAAATGACACATGCTTTGGGCTTTTCCTAGAAGGGCCAGGTGCATTCACATCATAAGGCTTAGCAAAAGACGATTTCCTAACTTGAGGCCAAGAATGTGGAGTGACTGGTTTTGTCAAATCATGCGACACACCAACTTGGGAGGCAATCCTATGTCTTGGCAATTGGGATCGTTCAGATTTATACGCAGTTGGTTGTCTTACCACTGGTTGATTTCTGATTGGTTGCAAAGGCGGTTTCCCCAAGATTGATTGTTTTTCAAAATTAGTGTCCACACCCTTTCCTTTGTTCTTCTTAATGAGTTTCTTTAACTCACTTATGGCAATGTTCTTGTCTTGCAATTGAGCTTTCAAATCTTGTATTTCAAAATATTGTTCACGCTCTTTCAGAAATACATTTGACGCTTTTTCTTTGCAAACTGTGTCATTTTTCATTTGTTCTTGACATTGTTGTAAAGCCAGTTCAAGAGAAATCGAGTGTTTTTCTAATTTAGCAAAACTTTGTAAAAGCTCAGTATAAACTTCTTTACTAACAGATTCAGTTTGTTTCGAAAGCTTTTGTGCAAGACATTCACATTCTTTCACTTTATGATCATATAAGCATTGCAATTCAGCATGAGCATCTAAATCAGATAACGAATGCAAATAGGAACACATAACATCATTAGACACACATTCTTGCAAGAGCATATCATACATGTTTGAAAATTCTGCTTTATCAGATTCAAGTTCGTCAATTTCTTTTTCAAGGGATTCAACGTACTTTAAATCAGCATGCATTTCTTTCTTAAGTTCATGAACAAATGCGAGACTATCATTCTGAGTCTTAAGGGCAAGAGGCATCAAACATGTCTTAATCAGGATTTCCATATCTTTAGCAGTTGGGGCACGAAAATGATCTTTAGAATGTTTCACCCAAGCTTGATCGACAATTTCTCTAAGATGATTTATGTTATTCGTCATGACATTATACGCTTGTCTACTTTTGCTTATTGATTTGGACACAGGTAAGAAAGCTATGTTTTTGAAAATATTTGGTTTCGTTTTCACAAATGATTTTCTCCACATTTTCTTCCTTATTTCATTTGCATGTGCCAACTGTATTTGATATTCCTGGGTTGGGGGTTTAAAAATTTCATAAAGACTATTTAACTTTGTGTAGTCAAAAGGTTTCACTAAGTCTTTATTCAATTTTGATCGACTCTCTTTTTCAAGAGTCAGAGTCTCTTCCCTATCGGGGACGAGTCTGTTTGCAGGATCAGATTGGTCATGTGGGATCTCATACAAACATGGTATCTCATATTGAGCCTTTTTGAGGTACATTGGATTAGCAAAGGTAGGTCTTCCATTAAATGTAGGTGCATTGGGTGCTAACAAATGAATTGGTTTGGGATGATTAACTCATTTGTAAATAAATTTCATTCAAAAACTTTAATTGGTTTTCCATTGAAATCATTTTGTCAATATCTTTTTCTTCCTTAAGTTTCAAATCCGTTATTACCTTTGTTTTCTCCTTGACAAGACCTTCGTAATGTGACTTTGTTAAAAGACTCTGTTTGACTAACTCATCGTGTTTCTCTTTGACAACTGAAATTTCATAGGCTTTAACTTTTAAACCTTCTTTTATGTCAATCTCTTTTTGAGCTAATAGTCCTAGAGTTTCATTTAACTTACGTTCAAGTTTGTCATAATCAACTGTACGATCATTAAAGGCCTTGTACCTCTCAAACTCAGTCTGTTTATTTTGAAGTGCAACTAAACAACTATCCCGAATACTATTAGACTCCCCTAGGGTTCTACTAGTCTCTGCAAGAGTAGATTTGCACTCTTTCAATTCTTGAGTCAATGATGCGTTTGCTTTCTTTAATTGCTTTTGAATCGTTTTGTTTTCATCAATGTCAAGTTTTAAATTTGCAATTAAATTGGCAAGCGCAACACGCTCATCATCACATTCTACAGCATTATGGTCAGTCTGAATTTCATTATCACACATATCCGGTGAATCAGGAATGACATTGCTATCAACCTTTTCCACTACACATGTGTTAATAATGCATTCAGGTTGCTCAGAATGTTGTGTGTCAACAGCAAACACATTATATTCAGCAGTATATGGTACCTCAACCATTGGTTCTGTGTCATAGGAAGGTCTGATATCCGTATCATCCCCAGAAGTGCTTTTGTCATTGCATTCATTCCTTGACCTGCTGCTTTCATCTCAGGATGTGTTGCTTTGATTCTCTAAACCTTGAACATTCCTATTATCTGATGCAATCCTACTGCAGTCATTGTCTCCTGAATTAGCATCCGATGCGTGAACTTCTTGAA
This sequence comes from Tanacetum coccineum, assembly GCA_026074375.1. Classification (NCBI taxonomy): domain Eukaryota; kingdom Viridiplantae; phylum Streptophyta; class Magnoliopsida; order Asterales; family Asteraceae; genus Tanacetum; species Tanacetum coccineum. The sequence goes on from BQNB010151263.1 coordinate 6,629, forward strand.
CCTTGCACTCTTGAATTTGCAACTTTCTTTCATTCAACCTTTTCAAACCATTCTGAAGCTCTTGTTCATGATTTGCTCTTTCAATAATACATTGCTCAATGGAGTTCATGTTTTGAATGATTGTTTACTTGAATGTTTGAGCTTCCATGTGAGTGTAATCTTTGAAGTCTCGTCTTGTTTCCAGATCATAATGAATTATAAATTAAGGCTCTAACACATTTGAATGTAAGAGCTTGACAAACTTTCACTTTGATCATACTTGAGACCAGAATTGGAATCCTTCTCGTGAAGAGGTTCTTTATTGAGTTTGCCTTCTAAATTCTCATGTTTGAGATAACACATCCTTATAATTTCTTTTCGCTGCCTCAAATAGTCGGTGAAAAAGCACCTCTAAACTTGTAGTAAAATGATTGGTTGGAACTTAGAGAAGTTTGGTTTAGTTTTTTGAGTGCATTCAATTAGTTCAAGGAGTTGTCTTAAAATATTTGCTTTGCTTTGCATTGTTGTTGTTGGAATATGTCCAAGTATAAATTAATATATGTCCGGATTATTTATTCGAGCCAACGGGGACGCACGCGTTAATACGTAAAACAATTAAAGAATATATTAAATGTAATATATTTATGTGATAAGCATAACATTATGTTTAAAATAGTTTATAATAAATATGTTAATGAGTTAATTAATAGGCAATTTAAGGAAAAGAAAGTAACTTTTTCCTTTTAATTGGCCATAAACCCCTATTAAGAAGGTGAGAGGTTTTTCCATGTAATCACATAGAATTTAGCCTATAAATAAGGTTAAAGTGATTCATTGTTGAAGGCCTTGAAAATATAAATCCCTAAATCACCTCTCCATCATTTTGTTTAATCGATCAACCAAAAGCTCAAAAGGTTATCGTTCTTGTTTTTGGTTCGAATCCAAGCGGTATAAAACCACAAGGGTTTCATCGTTGATTTCTACGAAAAGTGGTGGTTTATTGCTTATTCACTACTAGTACTAGTATACTTAATTGTTTGCTAAGAACGTAAAGTGTTGGAAGCATATAGGAATCATACTTTTGATTCTTGTGGTTATCGCGTGGTATTATACAACACAGCGTATATAGAAAGACGTGTTTTTACGGTACCTTTTAAACCGTGTATCGTTTCGTGTCGTAAAAATGTACATGTTTTCTATCTTGTTAATTATTATGTTCTACACGTGATCATTTATTCCGCTGCGTACTCATGTTAATTTAATTGTTAATTAGATCATAAAACCCAACAGTGGCATCACGAGCCATCGTGTAAATCTTTATTAAAAGAAATTAAAGTTGGAATAATTAGAGTTTCATAATTAATTTTAAATGCCCCGTTGTGCGTTTTTTGTAAAAAGATTTGATCTTGAAATAATAAAATTAATTAGACGAGATTTAGGTTGTATGCAACTTTATATAAAAACTTGATATATTAATTGTTAATTGTTTTAAGTTTTTGTTAATTGTTAATAAGGATCCATGATAAAATCATGCAAATTTATCATGGATTGATATTAGATATTATAATCTTGTTAATTGTTAAAAAAGATTTGTTTTAAATATGATTAAAATACACATAATTTTTAAATATTTTCTTAACTGGTAAGATCCTTGATTCATAAATTCGGGAAGACCCTTATTAGTGAATCAATGGGGCCTAAAAATAGTTAAAAAGTTTTATGTGCTATGTGGTATGTATTTATATAAGGCTTACGCAATCGATTGTTTCGATGTATGTGGCCGGAGTTTATAGGAGCGAAGAGCCTTAATAATAAATGCATTTTTATTATTAGATAATTAGGATCATATTTAATGTTTGCATGCCTTAATTGTTAAGTGTGTTTAAATAAATGTTATTTAGCTTAGTTGATGTTTATTGGTTTTATTTTAAGTTCTTGACTTGTGAGAAAATAAAAGAGTTTTTCTGAAAACAAAAATAAACATGACTAATGATTATCGAAATAAGATTTATCATGGACTATATATTGCAAAAGTCAAAAATGGATCCGGCTTACATCCGGTGTAAAATCTTCCATGATTAGACTAGCAATTTATAGTTCATAATGTGTTTTAAATTAAAGTTTTAATTTTTATCAATGACGTAATTTGCAAAAGTACTATATAGTTGCAAGGATAAGGTTCGGGGAGACTCATCAAGACTTTGGTCTTGTAGATACCATTACCCTATAATACCTGACTACGTTGTAGTTTCCTTACCTTGTATACTATGTAGGAAGTCGCGAATGGTCTAGGGTTTGAATGATTTTTAATCATTCTTTAATCTTTTCCCGCGATAAAAAGAAAATCTTTACATTTAAACACACGTTGAATCGTCAATTTTAAGGTATCACTATTTATGTATAAGATTAACAAGAAAATATGCGATACCGGTAAATAATAACATAATTGAGTAAAAGTTTTATAAAATAAATGTTACAAGATTATGCATGCTTCTTCTACATAATTTGATCCCCTCAACGTCAAATAAAATACCCTTTTTCAACTAAGTTGTTGCCATCCAATTTGTAAAAACACTTGTAGATTGCTCTTTACTATGTGTGAGATGTGTGTAGATTTGCAATCGCAAGGTAATTATACACTCATCTGTGAGACGGTGAGTGTTACATAATTACTATTTTTGATTGGACGACTTAGCGTTGTGGTTAGACCTATTAACACGCGGCATAGATGGGATGAAATATTCTTACTAGATATTATTGTAATAAAGTAAGTCCCATATGGTTTAGGAATTGCAACAATTGTGAATTATCAATCATTGATTACCTTTTGAATACACTAGCACTACCAGATCAACTGATGTGGTGGGGGTATGTCAAGTTGGGTCCTAACCTTAGGAAATTAATTGATTAATTAAATAAACATGGGTAATTAATTTTCTTCAAGGAGTATTATTGAAAATACTAAATTCTTGAACTTTTTATGTTTTTGTAGATGGCACTACCTGTTTAAAACATAAACCATTCGGCTTTCAGGTCGATGTTTAAAAAAGAAAAACTTTCTGGTAATAATTTCAATGACTGGTTTGCTCGACTTAAGTTAGTCTTGAGAGTCGAGAAGAAAATGTATGTCATTGAACAGCCTTTACCTCATGCTTCTGAGCCTGTTGCTGAACCAGATATTATGGCTCAGTGGACAGCTTTATATGATGCTCATACTGAGATTGCTTGTCTTATGCTTGGGAGTATGACCCCTGAACTACATAGACAGTTTGAATTGCACTATCCGTATGACATGATTCAGGAGCTTAGATCTATGTTTGAGAAACAAGCTGGAGTGGAGAAGTTTGACTTAATCCAATCTTTCCATGCTTGCAAACAAGAGGAGGGTAAAGTAGATGAAGAATTATTGTGAACTCGGAATGTATTGATTATGTGCTCCACAAGACTTAGTGTTGGTTTAATCTTGAATGGCCTCAATACAATAGCATAACATGGGGAAGACTTGGTGAACTACATTGCTATGCTCAATGAGTATACAAAAGGTTTACCTAAAAAGGGCTAAAACACTTCAAGTTTAATGATGATTAAGCGGTGGTAAAATCTAGATAATCAATAAGAAATCGCTTAAATCTAAAGGTTCAAGGGTAAAGCTAAATGGCAAGGGTGATGGTTGAAAAGGATAATACAGTTTATATCCATAAGCATAAAAACCTAAGCATTCTGCTAAGAGCACCCAGCTAAGGATGACACTTTGCCTACCATGCATAGGGTAGGTCAATGTAAGAGGAATTGTCCTGCTTACCTTGCTGTGTTGATTAAGAGAAGAAGCAGTTTGGCTAATGCCAGTTCTTCAGATGTCTTTCATATAGAATTTTTTCTTTTCCTAACTAATATCCTGTGTGTATGACCATAGTGTGGTAACTATTATTTGTAAACACAAACAGGGATTTAGGATTGAAAGAAGCTGAAACTGAGGATCTCTTTATTGTACGTGGGCTATGGTGTTGTGGACAAGTAGAAGCAATAGGATGTTTTGACTTAGTTTTACCTAATGGCCTTGTGATTTGTTTAGAGAAATTGTCATTATGCACTACTATAACTAGTGGTGTAGTTTCAGTTTCTCGTTTGGTTGACCAATGGGATTTGTTCAATTGTTTTACTGATTGTAGAATTTCTGTTTCAAATCAATGGTGTTCTTTATTTTAATGGTGCTCCTGAATGCGTATTATGAATTTTGTTATGCATGATTTGTACAATGTTAATTTTTTTATTAATGTTAGCAATAAAAGAGTCAAGAAACTGGACTCCAGTTATTCTATGGCACTGTCGTCTTGCTCATATAACAGAAACTGTATTAAACAGCTGCAACAAGATGGGCTGTTTAAAGTAAAAGATGATAAAATCTTTTGATAAATGGGAATCTGTTTTATCTGGATAGATGACAAGAAACCTTTCCATAATAGTAACGAAAGGGCAAAAGATCTTTTGGAATAAGACATACTGATGATGTGTCCACTTAGACATGTGTCAAGGAAAGGTGGCTAGCTACTTATTACATTCACAGATGATTATAGTCGTAATGGTTATGTTTATTTCTTTACATAAAATGAGGTCTTTGAACGTTCAAAGTGTTTAAAATTGAGTTGAAAATTCAACTCGGGAAGACCATTAGGCAATCGATCAGATCGGGGGGGCGAATACGGTAGCAAGAGTTTAAAGGATTATTTTTTCATCTAAAAGCTAATGGAATTGTTAACAGCTTACTCCTCCATTACCACACCACAACATAATGGAGGTCTGAGAGGAGAAACCGTACTTATCAACTAGATATGGTGCGATCTATGTTGAATCTTACAACTTGCCTTTATCCTTTTGGGATTATGCTCTAGAGTCTGCAACACGCATTCTCAATATGGTTCCAACAAAGAAGGTAGATAAGACACCATATGAACTGTGGTATGAAAAAGTTCCAAAATGTCTTACTTAAGGGTCTGGGGATGTGAGGTCTTGTCGAAGAGACATACGCCTGACAAACTAGAACAAAGATCTTGTTATGTGTATTTATAGGATACCCAAAGGAAACGATGGGTTTCTATTTTCTATTTCCCACCTGAAAACAAAAATTGTTGTTGCAAGATATGCTGAATTCTTTTGAGAAGCGTCTCATAGTCAAGAAAATCAGTGGAGAGGTGCGTAGATCTTGAAGAAATTCAAGAAGAAGAAGAGACAACACCTTCTAAAATATAGGCAACATTCCTCAAGAGGTGGAGGGTATTTGAACCACCACAAGAGAAGTGATTCCGATTCGTAGGTCAGATAGACCGATCGAGCTCCAAACGCTCTATGTCTAAATGTAGATGTAGAGGAGCATAGTCTAGGGGATTCTTATGAACCCGCTAGCTATAAAGCCGCCAATGTTGGATTCTGAATCTAATAAGTGGTTGATGCTATGAATGCGGAAATAAATCATGATGGAACAATATGGTTTGGGTCCTTGGGTCGACCTTCCTCCTGGTTGTTTAAGGCCGTTGGGAGCAGGTGGATTTTTAAGGAAAAGATCTGACATGGATGGTATTGTACCAGTCTATGAAGCTCGATTGTAGAAAGGGATACACTCAACTCTACGGGTTGATTATGAAGGAAACGTTCTCACTGTCGTGCATTAGAGCTATTGTATTCTCATATCTATAGCAGCATACTATGATTTGGAGATATGGAAATGGATGTTTAAAACAGCCTTTTAAATGGTTATTGATGAAGAATCTATATGTGCACCTGAGGTTTTATTGATCCTAATCATCCCAGGAAAGTATGCAAGCTTCAAAGATCCATTTATGGTCTTAAGCAAGCATCAAGAAGCTGGAACAAAAGATTTGATGAGGAAATCAAAAGGTTTGGATTTACTCAAAATCTTGATGAGCCATGTGTATATCAAAAGGCTAGTGGGAGAAATGTTACATTCCTCATCTTGTATGTTGATGACATAATCATCATGGGAAATCACATTCCTAGTTTACAAAGTGTAAAGGATTATCTTGGAAAGTGTTTTGCCATGAAGGATTTGGGGAAGCAGCATTTATTCTTAGAATCAAAATCTATAGGGATAGCAGCAAAGCGATTATCTCGCGCTCTGCGCGCTCAAAATGCTTACATGGATAAGATCTTGAAGAGATATAAAATGGATAATTCCAAACGTGGTCATATCCCCATGCAAGAAAGACTTGACTTGAACAAATCACAAGGTGCTCAAACACCTAATGGGGGGGGGGGAAGGTATGGGAATAAATCGCATGAAGATGTACTATGTTCGGGCTGTAGGGTCCATCATGTATGCGGTTAGATGCACTAGACCTGATGTTGCGTTCGCGCAAAATATGACAAGCCGATTTCAACAGAATCCAGGTGAACCTCACTGGACTGCTGTGAAAAACATTCTTAAGTATTTAAGAAATACTAAAGATATGTTCTTGGTTTAGGGTGAAATCCTGCACAGAAATTAGAGTTGATGCTATTGCGATGTGGATCGAGATGATAGAGATGCACTAAGTCTCAGACAGGGTATGTTTTGTTGAATAGAGGCGCAGTAGATTGAAGTGTTCCAAGCAAAGTACCACTGCAATGTTGCTACAGAATTCTGATATACATAGCTGAGTCAGAAGTGCCATGGAAGGGTTTGGATTAGGAAAATTTATCTCAGGGCTTGGTATTTGTACCAACGATAAATGAACCTTTGAATATGTAATGCGAATATTCAGCTGCTGTTCCATTATGCTAATGAACCGGGAGTTCAGAAAGGCGCCAGACACTATCAAAGACGATATCATTATGTTCGCGAGTGTGTTGAACTGGAGGAAATATAGGTACTTAAGTACTCACAGATAACAAATCCTAGCTGATCCTTTTACAAAGGCTTTATCAAATAGGAAGCTTACTCAACATGCCAGGGGCATGGGGCTTCGTCCTGCTAGTAGTTTCATGTAGATCTGTGTTTTAGTATTTGGATAAGGGATGAAAAACATTTTATTTTATGATAATGATACGTTGGTATTTTGTTATTTTATATTATAAATTGTGTCCTATATTTGCATGTTTAAATCCATGAATGATAAATGTATTATTCTAAAATTAATCCGTTGTCGATTAACAATAAATAGGTATATTGTTAACTAAGGACAATTCTGAGTGATTGGTGATATTATAGATATGTGATATTACAGATAATTAAGGGATGGTCCACCATAACTCACATGATATTATAAGATGAATATTGGATTTCGCCGCACAAGAATTCACTTTATGTTCGACGTCATCAAGTGAATTGTACGTGATTTTATTTACATAATCCTTAGACTTGAGATGCAAGTAGTTTTGCATATGTGGATTTCCTTTTGATATTAGTTTTCAATATCTATATCTATACTATATATAAAGGGTTTATATTCTATTGTCAAATGTTGAAAAATTAAGAAAATTATAAATGAAAATCATAATTTCAAAAATTAGCATAAACTATAAAAACTACTTCGATGAATGTTAAATATAAATTCAATTAAGTATAAATTCAATATCTATATCTATATACTATATATAAAGGGTTTATATTTTATTGTCAAATGTTGAAAAATTAAGAAAATTATAAATGAAAATCATAATTTCATTCAGTTTAAATAGTGTTTAATCCTCAAACTTTTATTATTTTTCGTTTATAACTCATAAACTTTTTTATCACTACAACTATATGGTCGCTATAAAATCTCATTGCTATGCATGAGTACTCGTCTAGTTTATGTAGTATTCCTTTTTTTAGGATGGTAAAATGTGTTGGAATATGTCCAAGTATAAATTAATATATGTCCGGATTATTTATTCGAGCCTAAGGGGACGCACGCGTTAATACGTAAAACAATTAAAGAATATATTAAATGTAATATATTTATGTGATAAGCATAACTTATGTTAAATAGTTAAAGTAAATATTTAATGAGTTATTAATATGGCATTTAAGGAAAAGAAAGTAACGGTTTTCTTTTTAATTGGCCATAAACCCTATTAAGAAGGTGAGAGAGTTTTCCTTGTAGGGACAAAGAATTTAGCCTATAAATAGAGGTTAAGGGATTCATTGTTAAATGGACCTTGAAAATATAATCCCTAAATCTCTCTCCATCTCTTTTGTTTAATCGATCAACCAAAACTCAAAAGGGTTTTCGGTTCTTGTGTTGGTTCGATCCAAGGGGAAAAACCACAAGGGTTTCAATCGTTGATTTCTACGAGAACGTGGTGGTTTTATTGCTTATCACTACTAGTACTAGCATACTTAATTGTTTGCTAAAGAACGTATAGTGTGTGGAAGCTTAGAGGAATCATACTTTGATTCTTGTGGTTTCGCGTGGTATTATACACACGCGTATATAGAAGACGGTGTTTACGGTTACCTTTAAACGGTGTATCGTTTCGTGCTAAAAGGTACATGTTTTCTATCTTGTTAATTATTGTGTTCTACACGTGACCATTTATTCCGCTGCGTACTCGTGTTAATTTAATTGTTAATTAGATCATAAAACCCAACAGTACCCGGAACCAAGAACTGATATTTGCAATATTGAAGAACCGAGCGGATCGCGGTTCTAAAATTCGGTTCGGGTTAGGTCGGTTCATGTTCGGTTCTCGGTTCTAGTTTGATTCTCGGTCCATTTGCTTACCCTTACTCCCTTAGACTGCACCTTATGCTCTTAAGACGATGAACAAATTTGAAATTTTAAACAGGTAAATCTATAGGCTATAGCATCTCATATTTTTTTAAGCACAAATTCAAAATCAAAATCAGACCAACTCAAAAACCATTCCAACTAATGTACTTGATAACATAAGCTAGTTAGGTACTAGTTACTCCACAGATAGTTATCTGATAGGGTTTGTCATTATAAATCTTTGACTAATAATTCAATTGCCAATGCCCCTTATTAAGATAGTGGAAACTTATTTATATCCATTAATGATTGCAAATGCAGAAATAGGGAAATGTCTAAAGAATCTTACATAAAAGACGTGTTGCTATTTTGGGACAACCTTATATATATATAGATATTGTTGTCACGCTTAAAAAATATTATATGACACGTATTCGGTTATTGTCAAGCAGTTTTACAGGACAGAGACCGCAAATTCTTGGCACAAGCTGTTGAGGAAGCAGTAGAATCTGGAGATGGAGGTCCATTTGGTGCAGATGTTTTACCCAATGATGAGATTGTTGTGAGTTGTCATAACATGTGTTTTAAACACACTGACGTAACTGCACATGCAGAAGTAACAGCATTAAG
>BQNB010151265.1:0-15924 GCA_026074375.1 Tanacetum coccineum
CTATAAGTCTATAACACTCATTATGTAATGCTATTGCTAATTTATGAATTCACAATTAGGTAAATCTGGATGTGGCTATAAAAAAAAATTAAAAAAAAACGAAAACATGCCAAACGTTAACAGGCCCAAAAAAAAGTCAAAAAGAAACCGTCGTATTGAACGGCAAATAAAATTGTGTAGAATCAAACGGTAAGTGATTATCAAGTCTGAATGTATTAAACTTAAGGGATAATTCCATTTATACCAAAAGAAACTTCATAATTCCATATTTACCCAAATAACAAGTTTTCAATGCATGTGTACAATGCTTTTAAAGCATGTATTAAGGAAATATGGGATTATGATATTTATTTTGGGTATATATATAGAATTGCCATAAAATAACCACATCGGAAAAACGAATAAAATAAGCACTCAACATCTTATGCCATCAGTTATTGGGTCCATGGGCATGTTTTATGCCACAAAGCCCAACATCAAAACGACACTCCATGTGTGCCATTTTTGAACGCCTTTTAGTACATACCAGAAAGATTTTTTACCGCCGCCTTGCGGCGGGGCTATTTTTATTTGCCTTTCGAAGATAATTGATAATTAAATTATCGAGCATTGGTAAATGAGGGTATACCCAATTCGTCCTTTAATTGATTTTTTTTAAATAAACTTTTAAAGCCCTTTAAAAACGGAAGTTAATGTTCGAATTCAACGGGAAGAAAAGTAATCCTCTTATGGCCGCGGATGTTCACTTGCGCCGACTCCAGGTATTCAAGTAGTCGCTTTAGGATTTGTCGGCTCGTTAACTGCCACAGTTAACATTGTTACATATGAACACCGGAGCTTTCAAATCCGTCACCGTTAACTGCCACAGTCAGCTAACCACATGCGACCACCACCATCACTCACTTAAACTCTCTGCTACAGCCACCACGGGTACAACTACCATCCTGACTACCCTCGCCACCGTTAACAATAACCTACGCGATCATGACCGCTACATGCGAACTCAACCCTACCAAAACCAAAGATCGACTTGAACAAAAAGTACCGGATCTACGGGTCAATTTTCACCAAACCTATTCACTCTAACTTCCAATCTTTTCGAACCCACCACTTTGTGTCGTGACAATGATCAGGTGGTGGTGGTGGTGGTGCCGATTCGGATACCATAAAGGCCTGGGGACTATATTGCTTCAATGTAAACATGAAAATATGAAGATTATATACGTATAGAAAAATGAAAGGATGCCATTAATAACTGTGATAAAAGGTGAGCATCGGGTCGGAACCGACTCGAACCGAAAAAACCAAACCGAAACCGACTAAAGGAATTTTGCAAATCGAGAACCCGAAAACGAACGTGAACCGCTTATATAATAACCGAAATCCAACCGAATAAAGGTCGGTTCGGGCTCGGTTTAACTAGTTCGAACGACTATGTGTCGGGTCTTGGACCGAACCGAACCGAACCGAAATACATATCCAAAACCGAAAACCGAACCGAATAAGCTCGGTTCGGCTCGGTTTGTAGGATCGGTTCGGTTTTCGTGTAACTTTATAAAATAGTTGAAAAAATAAGCAGGAGTATTTTGAAACAACAAACACAACGTTGTGTTTACAAAAATCAAATAATAAAACGGCTGAGTTCGGTCCAAAACCGAACGAGCCGACCCGAAAACCGATTTTTGGAAATAGAGTGAACCGAGACTGAAACCTAAATACTAGTTCGATTTTTGGAACAATGAGATGTATTGATATTTTTTTTTCCAGTAGCAACAATTGGATGTTAGCAGTACACTACTTTTCGGTGACAACAAACCTTACTGTATGTTTAGAACTGAATTAAGAAGTTTGAGGGATTCCTTGGACATGTTTAAAGAGTTGTTTTAAAGGGCTGTTGGCTCAGATTTAAAGCTATTTGTTGCTTGATTAAGGACCTGTTTGGACATTTTTAGGGCCTGTTTGGACAGGTTTTAAGCAGCTGTTTGGATTTTTTGTGGTTTTATCAGACATTTTTTTTTTGTGGAGATTTGTTGAATTGTAATTATTTGCTTTATGTGGTATCATGTCTTTGGATATTTCTATCATTACTATCGCGCCTATTTTCAACAAAACAAGTATTGATTAGTATAAGCTTTCTCATGACAGGCAGCTGCTGATGCAAACGTACTACGGAAATGTTGAAACATACAAGTATATTGAAGGCGTGGAGCCAAAGTTCCTGGTAACATTCCAGTGTTACTTTTTTTTCCATACGTTTTTTATTTGTAACTTTGGATATTTATAATGATTATATTTCAATACTGATAGAACTTAGAAAGACACCTATGTCCGTTGCTAATCCACGAGAAGTTCTCGAGTTACGAACTCAATCCTCTCTAGCTTCAGATTCGCAAAAGTGATGGGATCTCAAAGGTGAGACTGTTTGTCTTTCTATATGAATTGTATCTAGCTTGGGACGAAATGAGCGGTATTGGGTAATGAGTCAAAAAGGATTTTGACTGTAAACGGGTCATTTTTGACAGGGGAAACTATCAAGTTGCTAAATGGAACGGCACAAAAGTTTCAGTGAAGATTTGGACAAAGATTGCTATTTGATCCCGAAAGCATGTTATGTACCTTGTTATATGTTTTTCTCTTATACTAATGGATTTCTGATAAGTGGTTGAAATATTGATCCTGTTAGTGCTGCATTGTGCTAGTTAGATGTTAGCAAATCGGCAGGTTTGGGTAGCGGTGTCAAAACAGGGAAAGTTATAAATGTGCTCTGGTTTCATCGGCTTCTTTGTACCACAAGTATAGAGTCTGATAATTTTGATCTACGATATGAGAATGGACTAATGCACTAAAAGAGTTTGATTTGTTAGTAAGTGTGTTTGGTTGAACTTTATATTGGCTCTTATGCAGAAATGCTTTCAAAACATGAGTTGGACTTTGTTGGAAATCGGCATCCTAATGTGGTTCAGTTTGTTGGAGCATGTCACCCAAAATGTACCCATGATGATTGTTTCCGAGTTTCACCCCAGGAGTAAGTTCTAGTGCATAGACATTGCCAGAACATATATTTTTATATTATTTCCGTAAACATCCTTATTGATATTGTGTTGCCATTATTTCCTCGATACCGGTTACAGGTGAGCTTAGAAGCTATCTTTAAAAAAAAGGACGGCTGTCACCATCCAAAAGCTCTTAGATTTGCTCTTGTTATGCCAGGCAAGGTAAAAATGCTGCTGACTTTTTGTAATTCAGTCAGTATTTATTAGAAGAAAGTTTTTAACCCATTTTTTTGAAAAAACGGGTCAGTTCGGGTTAAAGTTATATTCCGAAGGAAGTTGAAAACGCAGGGATCTTATGCCTATTGGGATGTTTCTGATTCGCTAGCTCATGGTATTTTCGCTTATCTTTGGGGAGTTTTGTTTTTTGTCCCAGATTCTCACGATCACCTCTTTTTTGAATGTCCGTTTGCTAAAGGGATTTGGGTGGGTTAAAGACTTGTGCAGGTCTGAGTATTATCGCCCAATGTTTATGACATAATTCAGGCCTTATTGGCCTATTATGAAGAGGGCGTACTTACAAATAGCGTGGTGGCAAAGCTGTTCCCCCTACCTAAAACCTCATTCACCCTCCTCTCACACTTTTTTGTTGCTGCTGCTACATATTATGATATGCAGGAGCGGAATTGGAGTTTATTTATGAAAAAAGGTAAACGAGCCCGGATCAGATTGTTGAATGTCATAAAGTCCTCCGTGCGCCTCAAGCTTTCTCTCTTGCAATTAAAGAAGTCCAAGAGGGTTGAAAGATGGCGAGGCTTTTTTCTGGGGATCTTCCTGAAGCGGTTTTCCAATATATCATTTATTGTGTAATTATTGTTGTTTATGCCCATTAGGTGGTTCTTTTTATTGGTGTTATTGGCTATGTAATAGTTAGTTATCATATGACAATGTTCATATGATTAGATAGCTGTTCAGCTATGGCTTGAGGTAATTGACATTCGTCACATTCATTGTACTATCGGATCTGTTCGGGTTAAGTTATATTGATAATGGGTCATCTTCACATTGTTAAATTAGCCAAAAAGGAATGAGTCAATTAGTTCCGAAAAGAGGTACTAAAAAGGTATTTTGAACCACGCCAAAATTTACCGTTTTGACCCCTTACCCGAACCGCTCATTTTGGCCTATCCTTCTGTCATTTTTTGCATATATTTGTTATTTGACGCTTTTCGAATCTTGACTGACTGTTATTTGGCAGGGGAATGAACTATCTACATGAATGTAAACCAGACCCGATTATCCACTGCGATTTAAGGCCAAAGTAAGGCAACTAATATAAGTTTATTATACAGTAAAATAATCACTTGTATATATGAGTTTGTGTTTAGAGATTTTTTTAATAATTGAAACTTTGGTAAGGTGCCAGAAATATTTTTGCTGGATAGCGGGGGCCTATTGAAGGTTGCAGGTATTGCATTAATCAGATTGTCCAAAATTTCGCCTAATAAAGCAAGATTAGCGCGACCTGCCACCATTGATCGAGAAAGTAAGTTCTTGAAAAATACCAACTTTTGTAGCATAACTATTATCTTAGTAACCTTAATCTTTTATGTGAGTGTAGATTTATACATTGCACCGGAGATCTATAAAGATGAACTATTCGACGGAGGTGTGGATGTGTACTCTTTTGGCATTATTCTTTACGAGGTACTTTTATCTATATTCCATTTCATAATTGCATATGATATATTCGTATTAGAGATTAGAGATGGAAAATTAAGCGGGTGAAATGGGTAATGTTGTTTGTGTCAAAACAGATCAGGTCAGGTTGACCCGAACTACTGTATGTCCAAAATTTTAGCAACTTTTGACCCGTTTGACCTTTCATTCTTTTTTGTCATGACATTATGGATTACTCGTTCCTTTATTTTCTTGCCTGTTAACTATTCTTTTAAGAATATTTATATAAAAATTTGATCTTGGTCTTGTTTAATATGAGATCAGATGATGGAGGGTGTGCAACCATTTTATCCCAAGCCTCCCGAAGAGGCTGTTAAGCTGATGTGTGTTGATGTTCAGAGACCAACATTCAAAACAAAATCGAAATATTATCCTTCCAATCTAAAAGAGTAAGTATTTTTTCTGTACACATTTTCCAGAGGTGGCAATCTTGACACGTTTATCTACAAATGAGTGAATCTGATTTATGTTCTATGTCTACCGGTCAAAAGGGTTAAGGCGATTATTTTTCAATGATGCAAAATGATTAAGGCGTTAAGCTAAAAGAGTTGCCTAAAAGGGAAATCGGACAAATAGATTGGACGGGTCATTCATGTTGAAAATTTTCTCATTCTTTTTCTATGTTTGTTCTTATTTTGTAGATTGATCGAGGAGTGTTGGTATCCAGATTTGTCTATTAGACCAAAATTTTCCAAGATCATCATACGGCTTGACAAAATCGTTGGGTATAGTTCTAAACAAGGATGGTTCAAAGACACATTTAAGCTCCCATGGTATGCTTTTTAACATAACACTATGTCTCCAGCATACGGTATTATTTTGTTAACAAGGTTATAACTTTTTTCATGCAGGAAGTAACGGTTCTAAACAGTACAAATGTTGAACAAAATTCGATTAGCTGGCGAGAGACTCCAAGCCCCGCGAGCTTTGTGTTGTCATGTATGACGCAATGGGTAAGAAATGGAGGTCACGTAAGCATAATCTTCAGAGTTGCGAAAGCTTGGATAATATAGTGGAATTGTTGCTATATGTTTTCTTGTTTACGATATGTGAAAATTGTTTACGTTAGTTCGAGTCATCCTAGTGCTCTCTTCTAAGCATAATGATCTACGGAATTTGAAGAAACAATGTCAACTTATAGAAAAACCGAATGAGTAAGTTTATATTATTACAAGTGTATTATGTTCACTTTGCTCGTGTTTTTGTTGCATCGGGACAAGTTCGTGTTGTTCATGTCTTTACGCATTTTCAGTATGAGGATATTAACCCGCTTGGGGAAAACTGCATTTCATGGCTTCATTTTGGCTCTGCTGGGTTAGTTTGTTGTGCTCATATATAGATTGTGATCGATCAAGTAGAAGCAAAAGGAAGGGATCTGGTGAAGTTTTACAACTTAAAAAAGAACCTGGTGTTGGATTATGGTAGTTGGACTAGCACTAATACGACTAGAAATGTGTGAGCTTATTGGGGGCACACACGTAAGACACGAAGAGTACGTTTATTATGTAATTAATATATATAACTGTTATATATTTATTAATTATATAATATGTTTCGCGAAATATATTTAAACGGTCGTTAGTTTCCGTTAGACGCTTAACTAACTTTATATATCCGTTAAATAAAAAGAGAAGGACTTAAAGTGTCGGGTTTGTAAAGTGTGGGATTGAATGAAAAGACTTGGATTAGGGTTTGTCCGCTATATGAACACCCTTGTTCAGCCGTTCTGAGAGATCACAAGAAACAATCAAAAAAATCAGTTGTTCACAATTCACAAACATGAAGTGTTGACTTTCTTTCTTAGGTTCGGCGAATAGAAAGCAAAAGAATATATTGCATACATTCACACAACAAGCTGGATGCATGGACTGAACGCATTGATCGCAATAATAGGAACGCCACATTTAGGATTAAAAATTCCGCGCAAATTTCACAAAAGTAATCACGTTATAGTTTTCAACTGGGAAATACCTTAGAGTCAGCTGATGCTTGTCATACTTGTGACTAACTGTATCAGGCTACAACAGAGATTTATATGTTATGTATATACGTGTGAACGCGCAATGAACGTCACTAATCTGAACCGTAATACTATTTTAAGTTATAACGAAATCCGTTGCAAGGTAAACTCACAGAAGTAACAAACACCCGAAAACACACCATAAACTTCAGGTCTTTAGCAATAGTTTAGAGTTATACGTGCCATTTTCATCCATCAACTTAACATTAAGCCGCAACCGGGTGCACACGCATGAGATTGATGGACAAGTTGAAATCCATTCATCGAAGTTGTACATTTGTAAAATGGAATGTTTGGATCGAACTTTCTAATTTGGAACAAAATATACCAGAAATAATCTTGCTATTAATCTTGCTATAATTTACAGAATATGTCATTCATACAAATTTTGTTCTTACAATAATCGTTCTTATTTATAATAAATGAAAAGGTGCGACTAAAGGTTATGTCGGTTCAATGAAAAACGTATGTTGTGTCTATTGAAGAATAACCGTTTTACAGTTATTTTCGGTTATATAACCGTTTTGTAACCGCCCTTTTGTCCAGCGGGTGTGATTACCCAGTTTGGCGGGTTTGACCCGGTTTGACCCAATATTCTCCCCCGTAATCACAAACGCTGCATCTTGTCTTATCTTTCAAGTAAATGTAGGATCGGTGTTCAAATGTCATGATGAGATGGACTCTTCTTGCTTGTAATTTTGTTTCTCCATCTCGTGCATTCCTTCGCAACAGTGTCCATATCACCACAATCGTAAACATCTAAGCTTGCTTTTGTCTTTTGTTCTTGACTTCGTACTTGCTTCTGCGTGCAATTTGGATTATTCTTCCATTTAATGCTTTTTTTTTTTTCCCCCTTTTTTCTTCTTTGGTGAAGTCTTATCTCGCCATTTTACCATACCTTTTGTTTGTTTGAACTTGCCATGAGAAGCTTGTCTTGATTATTTGCCTCGTAGGTGGCTTTGGCTCTTGATTTCGTTCTTCATAAGTGTTATCTTCAACGGCTTCTTCAACGACACTTCGGTTAGGTCTTGATATTGTTTTTTTTTTCTAAGTTGACTCGATCCCGGTTAAAAAACTTCTTTGGGAACAGTGGTTAAGTAGTTTTCATACTAGGACACCTTATCTTCCAAGATCACCAAGTCCTTTTAAACTTGGTCTTATTATACTTTAACTTTCCTCCCCCGAAGTCACTTACTTTTTCGTTTGGTTTTATCTTAGCGTCTCTAGTTACACGCCTCATTAAAAGGGGGTTTGTAGTGTGCCTTTTGACAGTTCGGCTCCTATATTTTTGACTTTCATCGAGTCCACATACTTCCTCTTGCAGTCGTTTAGGAGTATTGTGCAAACTTGCATAAAATACTTGCAGGTATGTTTGGAAAATTATTGCCTTTGTGTTGTTTTCTTTTTCTCATTTGTGTTACTCCTCTTTTGCAAACAATCGTTTCCCAAATGCCGTTTATGCCTTCAAATATTGTCTCCCATATCATATGCTCACGTTGTGTAGTTTTGCCTTTCGCTCCGTTCAATTTTGGACATGTGTAGTGAAACATTTCCTTGTTCTCGAATGAATGTATTGTTCGATGTGTCTCTTGCTTTCTTCTTTTGCAGATGCTTTGCTTGCTTGCTTGATTGCGTCTTGATAAAAGATCAAAAAGTTCTTGTTTTTTGTTTTTTTTAACTGGCTAATCGTGTCTACCAGATTTTCCTTGCTATGAAACTACGAAGAGCATTCAGGTTTATCTTGCTATGAACCACGAAGGTTCAATTTATCTGCTCTTGAACCACTAAGGTTCGGTTTTAATCTTGCTATGGAACACGAGTTCGGATTTATCTTGCTATGGAGAACCACGAAGGTTCGGTTTTATCTTGCTATGAACCACGAAGGTTCGGATTTATCTTGCTATGAACCACGAAGGTTCGGTTTTATCTTGTCTAATGGACACACGAAGGTTCATTTATCTGCTTATGAACCACGAAGGTTCGGTTTTATCTTGCTATGAACCACGAAGGTTCGATTTTTTTTTTGCTATTGTATTTATAAAAAGAAAATATTTTTCCTTTAGATAAAAATACAAAACTCCTTTTTATATATCTTGCTTCCTTTAATATATTTTCAAAGATTGGAAAAATATACTAACGTATATTAGAAGAGGTATTTTCTGAACAAAAACTAATATATAGATTGTAAAGAAAAATAAAGATGAGGGGTTAAATGGTTTTTTTTTAACCTGGTAGGGTTAAGAACCCATGTGTCCCTTCTTATCTTTTATTACTATGCCTCTTTCTTTCTTTCTTTCTTTCTGCTTCAATTTTCATGCCAAGCCAAGTATATAGCAATTCTTTTTCTTTAGCATCAATTAATTTACTTTATTCTCTAAGTCTATAACACTCATATAAGATTCTATTTTTCATGCATTAAAACTCATATTGGTTTCTTTTATATCAAATGATTCAAGCATATCGTGTATATTTTTATGAAGAAATGAGTGTGTTGATTAGGCTAAAACTACAAACTAATTTATTGTTATAGAATCACACAACACGTTACATAGTATTATTTTGAGCTGTTAGTCAATTCTAATAATGGATACTAGAGCAATAGCGAGTGAGACGTAGGCAGAGACAGAACCAACACACAATTTAGTCATGTGCATTTACGAAAAGTTATACAAAACGAGAAACACAATCTTTTTGGATCGGGTGCATTCTAGAAAAATCGATGTTTTTACAAAAATTTACACTACGCCGCAAAGTCCATGGGGTCCCGGGAACCTCAAGGACACCCATGGTTCCGTCCTTGGACGTAGGGGGCTTCATTTTATATTATCACTACAATGATTATGGTCGACAGTAAGGTCTGACCCATGGGTTCTCTACCATGTCCCGTGAGTCGAGTTCTACTGCAAATAATACTTTTAAGCACCTCGGAAGCACAAAAGACATTGGTATATTGATCTTTTATGCATTATGAGGAGTTTAAGAACTTTACTGTACCGGGAGTCATTAGGGCGCTTATATACCATACTATTGCGACACGTCACCCATGAGGTTTCATTAGTCGTTATTACATTCTGCAAGATTTAGTTCGTTGGTATCACAATCTGCAAGGTTTTCGTTAGTGGCAACAGCACCTAACCCTGATTTGGGTAAAGACAAGGAGAATAACAAACAAGTTGCTAATCCCGTTTTGAAAAAGTCTTGGGCAATTCTATTGAGAATCGGTCAAGCTTTAAGAGCTGTGGCTTCTATGAGCAGGTGAAAACTATTTATAATTTAAATAGAAGTACGAAACCAATATTCAATCTCCATTATATAGGCAAGATTGGGCTAAGAAACTTGTTCAGCTGAAAACAGAATTTGCTGATACGTTAAAGCATTACTGGTTGGGTATTATGCTTCTTGGTGTCGACGTGAAGATTGTTTCCAGATTGCTTGGGGCGAGTCTTAGTAGGACAGATAGACAACAACTGACAAAATTATTGGGTACAGTTCCAAGGTCCCGTGGTATGCTTTCCAACTTATCGCAATCTCACCAGTAATCATTTTTGGTGTTAGAATCTGCGATAAACTCTAAGAACAAGCGTCAAGTTAATAACGAGGTCTGCATTATTAATACTTTTTGAAGAAGTATGATTTTGTAGTTAGATATAAGTCTCAAACAAACAGTAGTACGTAGGAAGTAGTGTTACCAAAACGGTATGAATGTGGAACAAAATTCGTGAGAGACTGCAGGTGTCAGGAGCTTGGTGTTGTTATGTTTGGTGGAAATGGGTAAGAAACGGAGGTCGCGTAGGCATAATCATCAGAGTTGCAAAAGATGGATAATAAAGTGGAGTCGTTGCTTTATTGTTTATGTGTATCGACAGTTGTTAGAGTTGAGATATAATAGTTCGAGTCATTCTAGTTTTCTCTTCTAAGCATACCGATATATGGAATTTGAAGAAACAATGTCAACTTATGAGAAAAACTCCTTTTAAAACCGAATGAACAGGTTTATGTTATTACAAGTTTATTATAGTGTTCAACATCAGAAAACTAAACACATTGAGATTAAGATTCATTTTGTTCATGTTTTTGTTGCTTCAGGACAAGTTCATGTTCTTCATGTCCTTTCGCGTTGCGGATATTAACCCAGCTTGGTCAGCGGGTGGTGCTCATAGATTGTGAATGATCAAGTAGAAGCAAAGGGAGGTAAAACTTATAACAAAGATTATAAATCAATTAATGTAAACCCTGTACGAATGACGGTCTGATTAAAGATCATTTATTTGTACATATAACAAAACTTTAACCTAATTCCGTCTATACAATTGGTTTTGGAGAATAATCATACCTATCCGCACAGTCTATATCAATTGCGAACTTACACTGTAAACACTTCAAGATTAACTTGTCCTCCAAATCCTTACCACACTTGGCGCATTCACCATCACTTTCAACACCTCGGCATAATGAAACAACATGCGGGTGACCATTGACCTTGAAACTGTCTCCAAACTTTATATTATCAAATTGAGCAACACCTACGTCAGGATAGAAATGGGTATGTGTTGTTTCTTTTTGAAGTATTGGCACACAACAAGCTGGATGCATGGACTGAACGCATTGATCACAATGATAGAACGCACCATTAGGATTAAACTCCTCCTCGCAAACTTCACAAAAGTAATCACCGTTATAGTTTTCAACTGGGAAATACCTTAGAGTCAGCTGATGCTTGTCATACTTGTGACTAACTGTATCAGGCCACAACAGAGCACACTTGGAATGTATGGTAAATTTACAAGGCTTACAATTGTAAACAAGTTGTGTCTTTGCATCAGACAAGCACAAACGACAATACTTTTCCAAACTTTGCTCACGTTTATCAAGTACTAGTATATGATTTGGATGAGATTTATGTGTTATGAATGGAGGTATGAGCGCACAATGAACGTCAAGTTTGTATACTGAATAGGACTGTGTTAAGTTGTAAACAAATCCATTGCAAAGTAAGTCACAAAACCCACATTGGAACACACCCATAAATTTAGGGACTTGTGGCAATAGTTTAAAGTTATACGTGTGTGAATAATACATCGTCTTAACTTTAGTAGGCAACCGGGTGCACCACGCATGAAGAACAAAGTTGCATACATCATCAGAAGTTGTACATTTGTAAAATGGAAGGTTTGTGATTGGTCTTATGCATGCATTGCATACAACTTCAACCATGTTCATTGAATCATGAACGGACGATGTTGTTATTCTTGAAGAGGTTGGTGTTGTTGCAATATCAGTTTTACAGCATGGTGTAGCCACAAGAGTTAATGGGTGTCGATGAAATGGATGTGTTAGGTTTGTTTCGAAGGCCCTTGACCCACTTTCTTCGTGAAAGTGCTTTAACATATCAGTTTGATTGGGGAAAGGGAGATGGAGAACATTAGGATACTCAGAATCACTGTAATTTTTTGAAACTGCACTAGTACCTGCAGGACCATGTAGTACACGTACAACCACAAAATTATTAAAGGACACTTACATATATATCCGCTAGCATATATTGTCATTAGTGACATACTGACAAACAAAAAAAAGTGTCTCTAAAATTACCTAAAGTGTTAAGAGTATATTTTTTTTGCTTTTTAAGACACATATTTTCCACAAAAGCAATGTTGCACTTTTTTTTTGCTAGTACTTTTTAAAAATTGTCACTATAAAGTTAAATTATTGACAATTTCTTTAATCACTAAAGTCTCTGTAACTAAAACTCAATTTTCATGCGGCGATAATTAAATGCAATATATAACAAACTTAGATTTGTAGACACCTTGGGTGTACCTTGAATCAAGCAGATGGAACTGAGTGATGCCTTTTTTGATGTAGTTGCACAATCTGTGTGTACATAATATCGACATTTCTCGCATTTATAAATCCAAAGATTTTCATCAAAACGCACTTCACATACCTTACATCTTGGATCAAATTTAGCTTTTTGATCATCTTTTGGAAATGAGTAAGCAAGAGTGAGCGGGTGAGTATGAAAGAAGTTGTCTTTTCTAAAATATTGAATTAATAACTTTTTACGGAGGAAAACACAATCTTTATGAGCGAAAAAATTGAAACATGTCGTACATTGATAAAAGTTTCCTTGGTGGTTGTTGCCACACGCTTGACAATTGGCCAATATATTTAGAGAGATGGACATTATTGGATGTTGGTGGACAGGGTGATAGATCATGTGATTTTTTACGCCATTTTTGGAACATCCTAAACAAATATGAATGTCACATTGAATACAACGATAATTTAGGTACTCGTAGTCTTGCTTGCGTGTGCAAACTTGACACATACACCATTTATCTTCGGACACTTGACAGAGGATAAGAATATGATCACGATGAGATTCGTGTCTTAGCGTTGTAGGAAGCTCTGCACATAATTTGTGAAGTGAGTGGTCACATTGATCACACGTATAGTAATACCTGTGATAGAAGTTGATTTCTTGACCACAACGTCCACATGGACATCGAAAGTCTTGCTTCATAATCAACTCCTGCTCGTCGTCGTATACTACTTCATCACGTGGATATTCTGAATTTAGATCTATAAGTGTCAATGGATGTTCATGTTGTAACACTTCCATTTCAACAAAATTGATTTTAAATTGAGGATTTTTTTTTGAACAATAGCTAATAGAAAAGATGATAACATGAAATCAAGGCAAGAACATTATATAAGGAAATTTTTGAATGATATATTCTTTTTCTTTTTTCTAACAATTCAAAGAGTAAAAGACACACATACATTTTGAATATAGATTGGCCGATTGGCATGTTCATAAAGAAAAAGATATATACTTTGATAAACAAAAATGTAATTCTTATTTGCATATTCTTTTCTTCCTTATGTGGTTTAAGTAATCTTTTTCTCTTTATTTTGTGCTTCAAATTTTCAAGGCAAGTATATACCAAGTCTTTTTCTTTAGCATCAATTAATTTACTTTATTCTATAAGTCTATAACAAATTCATATTCACGGTTGTACGATTACGTAGATAATCTTGTGTTTACGATTGGAGAGATGCATTTCTTACGCCTATGGACATTTAATCCGGTAGGTTTCTCATGATTAAAATATGACTACTAATTAATCTACATTATTTCAAATAAAATTAGCATAATATCACCATCACACTTAGATGATATATGTATCAATTTTATATGATATAACTTTGCAATAATATATCGTAATGCTATTTTAGGCTTTTTTGGCATGCAAGATTATTAAAAGATAATGTTTTTTTTAAATTAAGCTATTGTAGATATAACTTATTAGATATTTAAAAAAAATTAATCTTCCATAATCTCTTAAAATCAAATAATACTTCATGTAGCTTATAAAAAATAATCACAAATTTTTAATATCCCGTTCTATCTCCATCTGCGCAAGACATACCTTTAGCATACAAAGAAGAATTTTTGGCTAATAGATATTTATTTATCCGAGACATAAAAATTAAGCTATTGAAGATATAACTTATTAGATATTTTAGAAAAATTGATATTCCATAATCTCTTAAAATTAAATGCTATTTCATGTAACTTATAAAAATAATCACAAATTTTTAATATCCCGTTATATCTCCATCTACGCAAGACATACCTTTATCATACAAAGAAGAATTTTTGGCTAATAGATATTTATTTATCCAAGACATAAAACTAAAGTGTGCTTAAACATACTTTTAGATAAGGATTTTACTAGAGCTAATTACTTTATAAGCTCAAGTTGAAGTCTTATCGAATCTAGCTTTTATAAGTGTCAATGGATGTTCATGTTCTAACACTTCCATTTCAACAAATTGATTTTAAATTGAGGATTTTTTTAACCATAGCTAACAGAAAATATGATAACATGAAAATCAAGGTGTAAAGTACATTATATAAGAAAATTTTGGATGATATATATATTCTTTTCCTTTTCTCTAACAATCTAAAGAGTAAAAGACACGCATACATTTCGGATATAGATTGGCCGATAGGCATGTTCATAAAGAAACGGATATATTTTGATAAATAAAAAGGTAATTCTTATTTGCATATTCTTTTGTTCCTTTTGTGGTATAATTAATATTTTTCTCTTTATTTTGTGCTTCCAATTTTCAAGCCAAGCCAAGTATATAGCAAATCTTTTTCTTTAGCATCAATTAATTTACTTTATTCTATAAGTCTATAGCACTCACATAAGCTTTTATTTTTCATGCAATAAAACTCATAATTAAGCTAGCTTCGCAAAATTTTGGTTAAGTCCGTTACAGTGGCTAGAAAATTGGCACAGGTTGATTTGGTTTTCTCGTTGCGCAGGAAGCTGAGGGATGGGGTAGAGATGTTGCAATTGTTAGAGTTGGAGGCGACTCGTGATGGTATACATCTGCCTATGGCTCAGGACAGGTGGTCTTGGTCTATTGTCGCGTCAGGGAAATTTTCTGTGGCCTCTGTGAGAAAGTATATAGATGATCATCTGATAGGCGGGCATTCGTCTATATCTCGATGGGTTAAAGCGGTTCCGATAAAAATAAATATTATGGCTTGGAAAGTTAGGTTTGATTATCTTCCTACGCGTCTTAATCTTTCCAAAAGAGGTTTGGATCTCCAATCTATTCTTTGTCCTATGTGCAATAAGGAAGTTGAATCGACAAATCACATATTCTTTGCTTGTTCTATAGTGCGTGAGCTCTATCGTAGGGTTGTATCATGGTGAGACGTTTGTTTTTCGGAATTCTCTTCGTATGAGGGATGGCTTGTTTGGTTGTCTAATCTAAATATTCAATCTACTCGGAAAGTTATTCTGGAAGGCGTCATTTACATAATGTGGTGGCTTGTGTGGAATTTTCAGAATCAAAGTCTTTTCGGTTCAAGTTCTCCTTTAAAGGCGTCAATCTTTGATGAAGTTGTCAATCGTTCTTTTTATTGGTGTAAATATAGGAGCAAGGCTAATCAAATGCATATAAAGTACTCATCGAATAAAAATGGCGTCTTTTCCCCTAAAAAACCCAGATCCCCTTTTTCCATCTCACTTTTTCCATTAAATTCATCAATTTAATCCCTAATTAAACTAATTTCCAAAGCCCTAATTCACTTTTTTCAATTCATACCCTTTTTTCAATTATGCTTTTTATTGCTTTTCAATATGG
>BQNB010151266.1:4259-15924 GCA_026074375.1 Tanacetum coccineum
TGGTGGTAAAGGTACCTGTTTCCCGCTGACTCACAAGATTCATAGCCACATGCTCATACTAGACCGACAAACATAAAGAGATCATGAAAGCTCAGGTACATATTTTAAGACTTCCGCTACTCTGATACCGTACATCTTTCTTGAAGTGGCCAAGTATTAAAGTCAAAGAATTTTAAAGAAGTTTACGTCACTCTGATACTGAACGTCTTTCTCGAATTGACGAAGTGTTAAAGTTAAAGAATTTCAAGAAAGATGCAACATTAAAGATTTTTAAGTCAATAAATCAAGAAAGGTATGAGCATGTCGGTCTAAAGTCACAAGTTTCACAAGATGATCTCAAGATGTTCAAGATCATATTCTCACATACAAGTTAAAGATAAAGGAACAAGCTCGATCCCAAAGTCACTAATCACTATAACATATTCACAAGAGTAAATAAAGAAATAAAGTTTATGAGCTGAAGACTAAAGATGAAGCATAGTATGCTAGGTTTAAAGTTTTGTAAATTGGAATGACCTCCCTTAAGGGGAGATTGTTAGAAACAAGAAAAGTATCGGTCACTTCCAATATGTATTAGTCTTAGCCCGTAGTTAATCATATGTTAAGTAAAGTAATCTAATATGGCCCAAGGCCCATGTAAAGCTTATCTAGGTCCATGGCCGGCCACATCTCATGTATAAATACCCTTTCCATGCTTTGGAGAGGGTGTTGGTTGGTTTTGTATTCTCATTTCACTTATGAATTACATGTTTCTTACTTTCTCTCTCTAGAATACATCCTTCCTTCCACTCTCTCTCACTAAGTTCCTTTCCATCTCATAACAAGAGTCTGATACCAATTAAAGAATACAAGTAATCTTTAATATGAGATGAGAAGGAACTTAGTGAGAGAAAGTGGAAGGAAGGATGTATTCTAGAGAGAGAAAGTAAGAAACCTGTAATTCATAAGTGAAATGAGAATACAAAACCAACCAACACCCTCTCCAAAGCATAAAGAGGGTATTTATACATGAGATGTGGCCAGCCATGGACCTAGATAGGCTTTCCATGGGCCTTGGGCCATATTAGATTAGTTTACTTGACATATGATTAACTACGGGCTAATACTAATACATATTGGAAGTAACCGCTACTTTTCTTGTTTCTAACACTAATGGTAAAACATTAAAATGGTCAATAAAAGGTTTGAATGCATCTTCCTGATAATGGTGAGGACTTTTAACAAAGAAACTTGAAGATTCATATGATGAACAACAAGTTTAGGGGAGGATTATTAGGACTTAAAGACTTCAGGATAATTCTTAGAGTTACTGCTGCTCAGGTATACATTAGTGCTGTCAAGCATAACTTAGTATTGTTGGTGATACTAATGAAAATTATGCTAAGTAGTAAGTACTAGTAGTATAAAGTTACTATTGCTAGTTACTACTGTTAGTATAAGTTAGTACTGTTAGTATTAAATTACTGCTGCTTGTTAAAGTTAAGACTACTCAGAGTTGAAGATTGAAATATATGCTAAGTAGTTAGTGCTGCTGGTGGTAAAGTTAAGACTGCTAGTACACAGTTACTACTGTTAGTATCTATAGTAATCACGTCCAAATGGATACAACGCATATGTTATTATGTTGCTGTACAAAAATTATCTGCCCTATGATTATAACTGTTAGAAGAAATGCTAATACTGTCCAAGATAAAGACTAGTAAAGAGATACTGATTACTAGCGATGAAGATTAGAAGATAATTAAAGAATAAATGAAACATCATAATCTATACGTTTATGTTTCCTTTAGTATATGTTGTTAAGCCGACTAGACTCCTTAGTCTATAAAAGGAGGCTCTTAGGCATAGTTTGATATGCAAATTTTCATATTGTCGAAGTCGATTTAGAAATAAGCTTCAATTGTAAACCCCTAGTACAGTTGAAGGTAACGCGTATTAATTGATCTTAAATAATATTGGAGCGTTTGGTTATATCTTTGTTCATGATCACAATAAACTGTTCTATTCAATAGTACTTCTAGATATTAAGGTTCAGATTCCACATACACTTTTAGTATACATACAAAGTTTCACACACATATATTAGATTTATCATAAGGTAATTAATAGACCTTAGACAATCTAAGGAATCGTTCAAAGGATTGGGATCAACACTCGTCAAAACGTATAACCCAAATTAAACATCTTCACACCTATTATACCCAAATGAAACTCCTCACATGAAGTTCCCTAGTAACGTGATACGATAAGATTTTAAGTTTCTTCAAAAATTAGTCGATGATAAATTACGTTAAATATATAACGTAATTGTTTTATAATGCGCCGATCAATGATTAATAACGATTAATGTGTCGGGTTTTAATAAAATCGAGTTTTATAATATTAATATATATTTTTATAATTTATATAAAAATATTATAGTTTATATTTTCAAGTTTGCAAAAATGGCAATATATACCCTTGGTTTATAAACTTTTACAAGTTTAGTCCTTTATATATAAAGTATATATAATTTAAAACTTTAACTTTAGAACTTGGCAAAATAGGTCCTTATAGTTATAACTTTGGTATAATGACATTTTCAGCCCCTTTAGTTATAAATTTCAGAAAGTTACGATATATACCCATATGCATGAAAACATTTGCAAAACAAGTCCAAAAAGTCATGCAAGCTTATTTTAAGGTTCCAAATGATATTTCAGGTTATATATTATTAGAATAAGCTAAAATAAGATGTTTTAACGTAACAAAAGTTTAGAAAAAGGATTCGTTAGCTAGAAAATCAAAACGGGTCGTTTTTAGGGTTTTAATAAAAACGCATGGGTTTGAGGATTCAAGGATTTAACAAGAGTTCATATATGATCTTAAGAGTATTATGAACATTCTAATACAGATTATAAGCTTATTGAACAAGATTTTGAGCTTACTTGAGCTAAAATGGGTCGAAATGGGGTTTTCGGGTTCGTACGCCTAGTAACGACTTCAAGGGTTCTTTTCTCTTGATTCTTGGCTTCTATTCTAAGCTTAGGGACTTCACTTGATCCTTCTTGGTCTGATTTAAGACTCCATTGTTATATTTGATGAGTTTTGAGGTGTGTTTGAATGGTTGCTTGGATTCGGCTATATATAGGGGTGAAACAAGCCTTAGTGCCCAAGTTTACTTGATGTAATGGATCTAGGGCTGTAGATAGATGACTAAGGGAGGGCTAGTGATGAGTAAGGTGGGCTAGGAAACTAGGAATGCAAGGTGTAAGGGTTTTGAAGGGGTTCAGGTACAAAGGAGGACAAGTAGGTAACAAAGCAAGACTTAGTGCTTAAGGGTGGTGATAGAGGTGCTTGCAAGCTTCCTGGTGACATGGTGGTGATGTCATGGAGGTGCTTGAGGAGTTAGGGTGCTAGCTCGGTTTAAAAATGGGTCAAAATGAAAGAAAAAAGGGCGACGGGTTGGTTTTATTTCGGGTTAGGGTTTTAATTCGTGTTAGGGTTAGGGTTTAAGATAGTTTAGGGTTTAGGATTAGTGTTAGGATTAAGTTTTAGGGTTTAGGATTAAGGTTTAGGGCTTAGTTTTAAGGTTTAGGGTTTAGTTTTAGGTTTAAAGTGAAATTAGGGTTTTAGGGTTTCGTTTAGGGTTTATGGTTTTAGATTAGAGTTTAGAAAGGATTTAGGATTTAGGTTTAGTTTTTAAAAGTCATGCATTAAGTTCTTGTATCTTGTGTTAAAGTGGTAGTAAGAAACTAGAATGAATTTGGAGGTAAAATGACCTAGTTCTTGCATTATTGACTTGTACATTGAGCTTTAGAAAGTTGTAACTTAATTCAGGAGGGAAAAGATATTCAAATTTTGGTTTGATAATTGTACACATGACTTTAAGGCTTGTACTTCTTTTTATATGTATACAATACAATAATAATTAGCGGTTTGATGTAAACTTATCGTTTAATGCTTGTTTTGATATAACGTTTTGGAAGTACGTTAAATGGATAATGTACTTGGTAAAATGATATTAAGATATAGAATTGACATATTAGGATGTTTACATGATGTAAAAAAATATAGAGATGGCATTGGTAGGTGGAGAGCTCGTTTACTTTAGAGATGTAAGTTATGTTGCATAATAAGATAAAGCAAAATTTTCCCTGTAAAAAGGTGGTATATATATAATAGATGGATATTACAGTGCATCTAATTTAATAGATGGATATTTACATTGATAAAAATTACGGGTTGTTATAGTCTCCCTCCCTTAAAAGAAATCTCGTCCCGAGATTTATTTGTATGCCGGAGTGGTGTTTGAAAACAGATGTGGGTATTTGGCACGAATTTGATCTTCGCGTTCCCATGTAAATTCTGGTTCTCTTTTAGAGTTACATCTTACTTTGATTATAGGAATACGACTATGCTTTAGTTGCTTGAATTCTCGATCCATAATCTCCACTGGTTCTTCTACAAAGTTGAGTTTGTCATCAAGTCAAAGCTATTTTATTAGAATGACAAGGGATTTGTCAGATAAGCATTTATTTAGATTAGAAATATGGAAAGTATTGTGGACTAAGCTCTTCAGGAAGCTCTAGTTTGTATGCCACTGGGCCAATCCGTTCAAGGATTTTGAATGGTCCAATGTACCAGGGGTTAAGCTTTCCTCTTTTTCCGAATCGGATGACACCTTTACGAGGTGACACTTTCAACATAACATGATCTCCAACTTAAAATTCTAATGGCTTTTGTCTTATATTGGCATAATAATCTCTGTCGGTCTTTGTAGTTGGCAAGTCTGTTGTCGAATTTGCACTATCTTTTCAGTGGTTTCATAGATTATTTTTGGTCCTGTAAGTTGAACATCTCCAACTTCGGCCCAGCAAACAGGTGATTTGCACTTTCGACCATACAGTGCCTCAAATGGTGATGCCTTAATACTGGCATGATAACTATCATTGTATGATAATTCTACCAATGGTAAGTATCTTTCCCATCCTTTTCCAAAATCTATAACCCATGCTCAAAGCATGTCTTTGAGTGTTTGAATAGTCCTTTCACTTTATCCATCGGTTTCAGGGACGCGGGGAATATGCCTAATTCATGGTTTAATGACGTATCCCAAAGCACTTTGTAATGATTTCTAGAATCTGGATGTGAAATGACTGTTATGATTCAAAATGATAGATATTGACACTCCATGCCGGGAGACTTTTTCTTTGATGTATAACCTTGTAAGGGTTTCCATACTATTTGTCTCTCGGGTAGGGATGAAGTGTGCGGATTTGGTAAGGCGATCGACAATGACCCAGATTGTGTCATGTCCGTTTGATGTTTTGGGCAGTTTTGTGATGAAATCCATTGTGATTCTCTCCCATTTCCACATAGGAATCTCCGGTTGTACCAGTAAGCCGGATGGCTTCTGACATTCTGCCTTAACTCTAGAACATGTTAAACATTTGCCAACATATTCAGCAATGATTGCCTTCATGTTAGGCCACCAATAGAGTTTCTTAAGATCCTGATACATCTTGTCAGAACCCGGGTGAATGGAATATTTTGATTTATGGGACTCATGCATGATCGAGTCTCTTAGATTACCAAAGAGTGGTAACAACTTTGTTCTTTTAATACAACGAGTTCCATCAGGACGTATTTCAAATGCTTTATCTATTCCTAGTAAGTTTTCAGCCTTGATGTTTTCTTCTTTGAGTGCTTTGGTTTGAGCTTTAAGAATTTATGATGGTAATTTTGGATGAATGGTCATAACTAATGATCTAACTCGGAGTGGTTTGATTCATTTCCTTACAGCTTAAGGGCATCTGCCTCCTACAACATTTGCCCTTCTGGATTTTAGCGAATTTCTCAATTTGTAATCTGTGCAAATTATTCTAAAACCAACGGCGTTGTCTCATGTTCAACTCTTTCTGATCAAAGATATGATGAAGACTTTTATGATTAGTGAACACAGTACACTTTGTACCATATAGGTAGTGTCTCCAAATTTTAAGAGCGAACATAACTGCTCCTAATTCAAGATCATGAGTAGTATAGTTTCTTATGAGTTCTAAAGTTTAGAAGTTGTGGGATGCATATGCATACTTTCTCTACTTTGCATCTTAACAACGCTCCTAGGACCTTGATGGGGATGTCATCACATTAAACAACAAAATCTTGTTTCCTTATGGTAATGCTAAGATGGGAGCTCACTCAATGCTTCTATCTTTTTGTAATTGAAAGCCGAATCTTGATCTTCACCCAGATATACTTCTTGTTTTTCTGGGTTATTTCAGTCAACGACTTTCAATTTTCAAAAAAATCTTTGATATAAATCTCTGTTGTTAACGGCGAGTCTAAGATTGACGTATTTTTGGGGTGTAGTTAGTAGAATGCCCAATTCTTAAACTGCTTCAATCTTGGCGGGTCAACATGAAGTCATTGACTATCCATTAAGTGTCCAAGAAATTACACGATATGAATCCAAAAATCAACTTGAGAATTGGCTATAACATACTTCTCTTTCTTGAGTAATTACTTAGGATTATTCTTAAATGTTTGGATGCTCTTTTCTTTGTTACGGAGTAGATGAGAATAATTGATATTTGTAAAATTACATATCGGTTTATAACAATTTTAACCCTAATGACCAAAACACACTTTAAATGGCAAAGATATACTTGTTTTTGTGTTTTTTGTGTGCAAGTACGGATAAGACAAAAATCACAAGAAAACCGTCAAAAAACAGACAAACACGAACAAGGGAATCAGAAGAGCACAAAAGAAGTCAAGGATTCAAAGTCGAAGCCAAGAAAAGTCAACTATGGTCAAGCTTCAGTCAAAAGTAGTCAAACAGTCAAAGAAAGTCAAACCTTGGTCAACAGAAGTCAACCTTAGAAGACAAAAAATCCCAATGTTTCCAGTTAAGTCCCCAAGTTCAAAAGTTTACACCAAATGTCCTAGGCTTAATGGGCCCTACTTATCTAAAACCGCATACCCGGCCAAAACCTAAATTCCATTGCCTTTTATTATACACAGGGGGCACTTCTGCCAATAATGAAAGTTATTTTATACCTAAACTTTCATAAACCAAAGACAAGGACTAGTCTTGCAATTACCCCAAACTCACACCCGTTTTTACCCCTTCAGTTATAAAAGAAAAAACGGCACGTAAATTTGTTTTACTGTTCACGTCCTCCTACAATTAAACCCACGCAGTCAAACTAAGGGGCTTTTCTCTATTGAGTCATTAAGCGACAATTCAGTGATCATTACATAATGGCAAGGAGTAAAAATGTATGCTCACTGATTAAATCCAGCAAAAGGCACGTGGAAGAGGAAAGCACAAAATATTTTGTGTGTGTTGTTACATACAAATTACTCCATTAACTAGCACATAGGACGTCACATCAAAAGGATTGACAGCTTGTCAATCCCGTGTTATCTTATGATACAACGGCCTTTATATTTCTCTCTATGATTAGATAATAGACGGATATGAGTAACAGGAGCGTGGGAAGCAAGGCAGGCCTAGAAGGTCATTAGAGGCCTATAAAACGCATTACCTATCGACAAACACACAGGATCATCCTCTTTTCCCGTTTTTAGAGTAGTAGCTTTTAGTTTTAGTGTAATTTTCAATTTTAGCTTAAGTAATTTCCCTTCAGCTTTTGTAACTTTGTTTTAGTATTGTAATCAAGCTTTTATCATTGAAATTCAGTTTTTGTCAAAAGCTCTTTTAATTTCACTCATAAGCTCTCACTTTTTCTCAAATAATAAAGCGATAGTCTCATAAGCTACCTCAGCTCTTCAAGTCATAGAAGCTTAATTTGAGCTTAATAAAGTCTCAATTAATTCATACTTTAAAAAATAAAAAAACCCTTAAAACTAGTTAATTACCTCAACTTTGGACCTAAAAGCTTTGGAAGGGGATTCAATCATGGAAGGATCCCAAGTATTTTTTAGCGTATCCATATGGTATAAAGCTAGAGCTGTAGATAAGCAATTGAGCTTATGATAGCTTTTGTTTAGCTGAAGCCTTTGTAAGTTTTCCTTTAAATTACTTTGCTCTTTAATATCTAGTTAATATTTGTTGATAGTTTGAGATTTGCTTAGTTGCTTAATGCTTATCTACTTGCTTTATTTCAGTCTTATATCATCTCTTTTTTGCTTTTTTGATTCATCTTTTAATCTGTTTTTAGCTAATATAGTGTAGATCATAAGTTCTCTTCAATTTTGTCATAATATCATAAAAACAAAAAATAGTAGTGTAACTCTTGATCCTTAACGTTCTAGCTAATCTTAGGGATTGTTTATTGGTGTTTGTTAAGGCTTAGTTATAGGCTTCTAGTAATCTGGTTTTAAGGTTTTGTTTAATGAATTTTCATTTTATAAGCTTAATCAAATCTATCAAGTCTAGAAGGAGTGTTTGGATTTAGCTTGTTTGACCTAAAAAAGTCAAAAGTAACTTGTGTTTTCATTTTGGATAGTTAGATTATCATATTTGTTTAGGTTTTGAGTTAATTTGAAGAATTAGATTTAGCTTAAACTTAGTTTATGGCTTATCAAATTGTTGCCCGCACCAGGGTACTTTTACCCCTTTCCTTTGTTAGTAAAAACTTAATCCAAGCCTTCTAAGGCTTGGATTTGGTTTGCTAGGTGTTCTATCACACATAATTAGAGAATGTAATGCAGGTTTACCCCTAAAGGTAACCTGCAAGTTTGTTTTGCATTTGACCAATTGCATCAGATAGGCCACTGCACTCTTAAACTGCAGTGGATTTTATTTGTTCATGAATTAATAGTGCGCTGTCATGTGATCAAAGATGATTAAATTTCCACCCCATGTGACCTGATGTCACATTCAATCATAATAAAAGATTTTTGTTAAATCTTTATTGGGCTATTAGTGGACTTAAATATATTTTTGGGTTTTTTATAAAGGAAAAGGAAAAATAAAAATAAAATAAGAAGAAAAATATTTTTGTATTTTTATATTTTTATGAAAATAAACTTTCCGAAGAAAGGATCTTCAAAGCTCGAACACGAACAATCCCGTAGAAATCGCTACACCTCTCCCCGACAACGGCGCCAAAAACTGATCCGTCCAAATTAACACATATATATATATATATACGTAATAATAAGGAAGATAACAATTATAGTATAGTTAAGTATTTTCCGTTGGGTTAAAAAAATTCACTTTTAACCAAAGCGATATCTCAAAAACCTTCCGGGTCGTTTCCTCGACGAGAGGTGAATGGAAATCTACATTCAAGTTGTAAATTAAGCAACAATATCCATTTTTTACCTGCAAGACATAAAAATACCAAACAAATATATTTGCAATATAATAAAGCATATTTTAGCATTTTTAGTCCAATTAATAGTGTTTTCCGTGTTATAAATGATGTGTATTTTAGCGAACATCAAATTCCCCCACACTTAGCCATTGCTGGTCCCACACGCAATGTAAATAAAACAAACCCGAAAATAAATAAATTTTATCCCCTATAACTTATGACCCCCTCACAATCAAACAAGAACAAAAAAGGTCTATTAAAAGGTTCAAAAATCATTTATTTCGCAAGTACCCCGTTTTACCCATTTTTTGATTTTTTTTTTCATAATTTCCAACTTACAACTTATTCATGTATGACATAATGTAATGTTTTTATTATTCATTAATAACTTTTAGGATCACGGAAAAAGCACAAAAAGAGTCCAAATGGATAAATTCATCGTCTCCGACTTTCACCTCTCCAAGCCAAGCTTAAAAACAAGATCATTGCAAAATACAAGTTATGATGCGAACATTACTCATAAAAGCTAATTGTGTACTTACTTTTTCCTCCTTTATTCCTAATTTTGTATCTCAAGATTTTATTTAAGTCATATACCCGAAGGCTCTTTAAGACATAAATGGACCAATCTTATTTGCACCATATACCCTAAGGCTCTTTAAGGTACAAACAAGACAACTTCAATCATTCCATATACCCTAAGGCTCTTTAAGGAACGACTAAAGCAAAAATTAAGCAACAATATCCATTCCATATACCCTAAGGCTCTTTAAGGAATAAATATGGCTATAATTTCACTTATTAGATTCTACTTACCCCATATACCCTAAGGCTCTTTAAGGGATAAGCAAAATATTTATTAATGTGATACATATAGTATGCCAAATTAAGTATTCCTGATGTGTACTCATCTTAATCACAAAGGAACTAAAGAAAACTTCTATTAACTAATTATTAACCAAAAAACCGCACAACTCTATTTATTAAACAATTATATATAAAGGTGAAACAAGCTAATGGGAGAAAAAGCCACAATTAACACTTATGAGCCTTAAAGAAATCCAACTATTCTATGTTTAGCATCAAAACTTATACTCTACTCTATCATCTCTTGTTCTTCACAATTTAAAATTTCTAAGAAAGAAACTCGTGAATACTTAGCCTAATGAATTAAGATCGGCACTTTAATAAGTCACATTGACTGGCAACAATCTCAATTCTAATAAATTGAACTTAGCATATTTAAAATCAATTATGGGAACTTGCAAAGTCTTGACTTTTTTAAGCTAGACTTGAAATGTTAAGGAAAAAGCTAAGGTTTAAAACCGATCGAGTCAAAATTTATTTCTCGTTTCACCTTTATTTATGCCAAAACAGTTATTACATTATTTTTTTATAACATTTTTCACTTTTTATGCACAAAAATTTAAAATTTTTGCTATTTTTCACATAAATCACATATTTTTGGTGGAAAAACGGGTTACGTACCCCCCAAACTAAAACTACACATTGTCCTCAATGTGAGACTGTCACCCCCATACTAATTTCAAGGCATAATTCAAGTATTAAAGGTTCTACGTAAATCTAAAGCTATTTATTAAGTATGCTAAAGATAAACGATAAGCGATAAGATTAGAATATCAAATTCCCTAAATGAAGCTGAGGATATGAAGCTCGAATGAGTGAATGGACAAAACCATGAGTATGGGAGTCTTCAAAATCTGGGTTTCCTGGACATAAAACCACAAAACACGAAACACGAGAAAGGAAATGACAAGCCTCCTCACATCAATTATTAAAAAATAGATAAGAAGATAGAAATGCTTGTTTTTGTTAACCGAGTCACATAGCTTGACTCGACCCCGAATTAAGTTGTCCATGAGGAAGCAAATGGAAGAGAAAATCTCAATCGGGATTTCATTAATGTTTGGATAAACATTAAAGCACATGAAAGTTCCATCCCGATGAGATGTCACCAGCTCTAAATGAAGATGTCGGGGTCAAAAATGGTGTCTTCACTCCTGGTGGAGAGAAGTAAAGGAGAATCCACAGGGTAGGTGAGAAACGGGAGAAAAATCCGAATGACAAATGTGAAGGAATCGTCATCTTCAACATTTGGGGATAAACCAATCTCACCTCCTCCTGGGTCAAAACATTTGTCTTCATTAAGCTCATCAAAACTGTTTATCACGGGCGTATCAGGCTCAAAATTTAAGTAAATCTCACCATCCAGTGGTTCCGAAGGAGGACGAGGAAATGACGGATCAAAATGAAATGATTCAAACTTGGGATGTTCCAAAAGAGGATCATTTGAATTATCAATAATAACATTAGTCAACCCTCCCTGATCAGGCTCAATCTCAAAAAGAAATGAATCATACTCGGGAAGAGAG
>BQNB010151267.1:0-13344 GCA_026074375.1 Tanacetum coccineum
GTTTCGCCATTCAGAGGAGTTAAACGTTTTGGGATCAAGGGCAAGCTCAGTCCTCGATTCATTGGTCCGTTTGAGATTTTGGAACGTATTGGAGAGGTTTCGTATCGTCTGGCGCTTCCTCCGCAGTTATCGCACGTTCACGATGTCTTTCATGTATCTCTTTTGAGGGGATACCATTATCATCCATTGCATGTCGCATCTTATCCTTTTGATCAGATTCAGCCTGATATGTCTTTGTCCGAGGAACCTGAATCCATTCTGGATCGGCAAGAGAGAGTCATGAGAAACAAAGTTATTCCTTTTGTGAAGATTCTTTGGAAGAATCACCCAGAGCGTGAGGCTACCTGGGAGACCGAAGAGTCTATGCGAGCTAGTTATCCTCATTTCTTTGTCTAGTTCGGTATGTTTTCGTTTCGTTCTCATTTCGTTTTCATTCCGGTTCATTTCAATTTTCGAGGACGAAATTTTTTTTAGAGGGGAAGAAGTTGTAAAACCTAAAAATCTCAACAAGTGTAAAATTACCAAAATACCCCTAATGCAAGAAAATTACATAAAAGCATGCATAAATTTCATTTTAATTCTAGAAATTATAAAAATACAACATATGACAATTATGAAATTTATGTAAGATTAAAATACCTTATATTATATAAGAAAAATAATTAATACTTAGGTATATGTATTTTTGCCGAAATTATTAATATGTATTTATTTATAACTTTACAAATTTGGATAATAACAAAATAATTATGCAAGTTTAAAATCTGATTTAATCCATTTTTAAAAAGCCCAAAACTCGGCCAAACTACCTAATACATTTCTTTTATACATTTTATTTGTTTAATCCTAAAAACAAATACACCGAAAACCCTAAAATACAAAAGTGGCGGCATAAAAATTATTCCAGGGTTGAGACCATTTTTCTAAGGTGTTTTGAAGATCAAGGAAGGTG
This sequence comes from Tanacetum coccineum, assembly GCA_026074375.1. Taxonomy (NCBI): domain Eukaryota; kingdom Viridiplantae; phylum Streptophyta; class Magnoliopsida; order Asterales; family Asteraceae; genus Tanacetum; species Tanacetum coccineum. The sequence goes on from BQNB010151267.1 coordinate 953, forward strand.
GGAAAAATAGTGGGAAGATTGTAGAGTGCTTGGTTCGATCATGGTAATTGCTTTGGGTTCGAAAAACACAACCGGGTACTATTAATTCATCAAATCATCAAGGGTATTTTTGTATCTCATTTTTCATCATTCTAATTCATAAAGTACATAGGAAAAATATTCATGCATGTTATTCAAAATACTTAATAGAATCTCAAATGATGAATATTACTAATTTTGGAAAGTTACTAAAAATGGAACGTTACTAAAAATGGAAAGTTACTAAAAATGGAAATTTACTAAAAATGGAAAGTATAACTTAAATGAATGGTTTGTAATTCGAAATTTTTCTAAGGTTGTTTATATCATATATGACTCAGATAAATTGTTGGAAAAATTTAGGATGAATTCGAATAATTATTGGGGATTTATCATTGTTTGCCGATTTCAAATTAAAGAAAAAGGAAAGAAATAAAATTAGGGTTACTGTTTTGATAATTTTTTCAGGTGAAATAAATGCTAATGATTGGGTAATAATTGTGGTTGTGATTGGGAAAAATTTAATTTAGGGGTTTTGTGAATTAATTAGTTAGCCGAATTGTGATTTAAAAGTATAAGGGGGTGATTTGTAATTTCTGAAACTATGGGGTCTGTTTTAGACATGTTATTATATTTATTATATTCTGTATAAAATAAGTTGGGGGGTATAAAATGTCATATTGATATTATTTTGGATTTAAATGGTTAATTACATATAATAAGTAATTAGAAATTAATTAATTAAATGAGGGACTGAAATTGTAATTCTGAAAGTTAAGGTTTAGTTAGTATTTAATGTATAAAGTATGATTTTGTCATATTCTGAATCTATAAGGGGCTTGCTTGTTTTGTATTATGGATATTTAATGATATTGTTTAAATAATAATAAACTCAAAAGGCTAAATATGTAAACTTGTTATAAATTAAAGGGTGTTTGACTTGTAAATATAGAAAATGGAAGGTATAATCTGAATAAAATGTGAAACTTTGATATTTACACTTTTAACCTTGAAAATTGTTGATTTTGCATATTAAACCCTAAAATATGGAAAGTTGTCATATTTAACCCTAAACTTGTAAGGTTGGCTGTTAAGTCCCTAAGCTATTCAAATACTTAAAGAATCTACAAAATGATGAATATTTAATTTTGGAAACTTACTAAAAATGGAAAGTTACTAAAAATGGAAAGTTGCTAATTTTGAAAACTTACTAAAAATGGAAAGTTACTAAAAATGGAAGTTACTAATAATGAAAGTACTAAAAATAGGAAAGTTATAACTTTCATATGGAATGATTTTTACACTCAGTAATTAGAATTTATCATTTCTTTTTGATGTAATTGTCGGTCATGAGGGTGTGGATTTTGAATTCCTGTGTGTTTTCTATGATTTTATGGCTTATTGGATACGGAATAGGTACAGATATTCTGAACCTTATCGTTAAGGTTTATATGACATTATTCCTCTCTATCTTTGATTACTCATGTGATTCGCTACAATTTGCTATGTAGCCCTTTTATATTCGGTTGCTTTAAGATCTTGTATTATGTTCTATTTGAAATCCTGCTATGATACATTTATATTTGATGACCTTTGGCATTGAACTTTGCTATGATCCCTTTGAAACTGAAATTTGATATGATTGCTTTTGGAACCCTTTCAGTTTGACACCCGAGCCGCTATTTGTTTCCTAGCCGTTGAAGGTAACAGGGCCGTGTCCATTGATTGGCCCTTTTGGCATGAACTCATGTAGTGGGTGAGTGATTTCTACAACGTCCCCCATTATGATATTATCGGCGGGGCATTATGAAGATTATTATTTGTTAAGGGCGTATGATGCATCCTAGATTTGTTTTGTATTCAATGGATTATGACATTATGATATACTGTATATTTGGTGACTGATGTTTGGGTGCATTCCACGTCTTTCACAAATTTTGGGAGCTCATGACTCCATGGTTACTATGATATGATTTGTTTGGGCTTGGTAATTGGACTTGATTTGATTTTCTGATTCATCTTACCTTACACTATGAATTGACTTCTGATTTGTCTTACCTTATATTTGTATTCCTTTGATCATGTCTTGTGATATCCTTTGCACCTTATATCGTATCCTTTGATTTCCGTTATCTTTTGCGTTCGATTATATATATCTGTTCACTGGGCTTTGTAAGCTCAGCCGCACTTTCTTTTCCTGCGGCAGGTATCTAAGCTAGGAGCTGGGATTGCTTTCGGGATATGAGTGCTGAGTGTGGACTTACCCTAGAGATCTTATTTTGATATATGATTTGTTACTTTTCGAGACCTTCGTTATTTCGGTTATTTCGTTTGGATATGTCTGTTCTTTGAGAACTTATGTACCTTAAGTCATGTTGACTTATTTTCCCTTTGGTTATTTATTTGAGACTTCCGCTGTTTATGCTTGTGTTATGATTATGTATGTCTTTGATGTCACACCATATTTGTAATACTTCTACCCTTTAAGGTCGGGGCGTTACATCTGGTATGAAGGTGGTAAGTCTAAAATTGTTCAGATCATAATTTCACATGAAGAAGCGTGAATCAGATCAATCCAGTTCGTATATGTTTTTGATGGGAAGGTGTGTCGTTTAGAAATCCATGGAGAACCTCATGGTTCTAAATTAAATATGGTATGTAAGAGTATAATTTTGAAATATTTGCTAATAACATTTTACATAACTGTAAACATTTATGGAATGTTGTAAGAACAACTAATTATTATATGCATGAAATTATGGCCAACACATGTGTCTTTTTAGAAGCACTTCTTATGTGTCACTTGAATTGCTTTCAACTCCGCTTTTGCATATTTTAAAAATAGAAAAGAATTCACACTAGCTATCGATCATCCAACCCAAAATTTAATTATATTGGTTTTAGAAATATTTGAGTTCAGATGTTGAATACGGAGTATATAAATTTTCCAGGTAACTCTTAATTACCCATCAGAGTTTTTAGTCTCAGTAAGTGGTCATCATATGTATGCGAACCGTGTTCAATCCCAACTAGCTTCACTTGCTTTTGGAACCAACAAACGACACTTTGGACCCTTTGGAAAGACGGGTGAAAGTGGTCTATTGGCTTCATGGATGTATCATAAATTTAGCTATGAATTTGGAACAAGCTTTGCAGGATTTTATGGAAGTGTTCACAGTGGATATGTTAATGCCATCGGAGTTTATGTTAAGCCCGTTGAGTCTCTTTCTGAATTGAATCAAAAAATACGATGACCAAAGCATTTGTAGCAGCATTCGATCGATTGAAAATGATCGTTACGTTGAAAGGTTGAGCGAGAATAGCTGCTTGACTAGTCTTTTAAGAGTGGTTTTTCATTTTGCTTTTGTCGTGTTTCTGTTAACTAAAATAATTTTATTAGTTGATTATGGTTATGTTGTTTGAAATATGCTTATCTTTGCATTACAAACATTTTTTTATCATTGAAATTGGCATTTGACCTAAGCGTATGTGTGTGATCTATCCCGTGTGTAGCTAATGAGGTAATTTTTAATAACTCAACATCAAAATATATTTACTTGTTATTGTAAATGTAAAGAACAAGAACATAAGAATGAGAGAGGAAGATTGCATTCTTATTATGAGATGTATCACAATGGTTACATAGAGCCACTATTTATAAGGTTAATTAGACAAATTATAATAGGTAACTAAATAATGAAGAATCATCCACTAAATAAATATTTCATAACACTCCCTCTTGGATGTTCGCCGTTTATTACAAGCTATCAATATGATGCTTCAGAACCAATGTTGTATATAAAATGTCTTGTTAATTAAAAACCTTATCAAGAAAAACTCATTGGGATAAAAAAAACTTGAATAAGGGAAAAAGAGTGCAGTGTTTATAATACTCCCTCTCACTTTGGTGTATATATATTCTTCAAGCATTGAGTGTTCATCTTATGAATGAGTTGCTAAAAAACCATTGTTGTTAACGCTTTTCTAATGAATTCCACCAAATTGTTGGTGATATGAATAAATCCTGCAAAGATGACAAAATAAATGTGTATCTATATATTGTTAATACAAATAAAAATATACAGTTTCGTTACACATATTAATTTTGAAATATACATCAAAGCTTTTGTTGCACTTATTTATGGTACCAGAGGACCAATTATTTCTTAGAGACATGTGTAAAAGCAATTCATATAATATGCGTCCAAATGATTTTGATCCATATAAGGACTCGCTCAATTTTAACAAAAATAAGTTCTTGAGAACTCTATTAATTGCTTCAAGAAGTTGAAGTTGATATGCATGCTTGAGGCATTATAGACCATTCATGGAATACTAGAGCTCTAATAAACTCATTTGGGGAAAATTAAATATCTCGATATTGCCTGTCTCAATAAGATTTTTGCATCCACCTCGAGACAATATGTCTCCTAATAATCAACTTCATGTTTTTGTGAATTTATTTAATCCATAATTTGTGTCTTAAAGCACATAACTTTTAGAACTCTTATTTCGGTCTCGCACAAATACCGATGTTTATCCAATGGATTTTACACATTGTCGTGTATGAATTTCGCATTCTAATACTTCTCGTATTTTCAAGAGATTGCGTCTTTTGATGTTGGCCAAACATTTCGTTGAGCGCACGTTTGGATACTAATTGATTTCTGATCCTCATTATGCATAATAGCAAGCAATATATTGTATGTAGACAAATTATCGACGCCATTTTTTTTCGATTCCATATGATTTTTGACATGATAGAATTTATTGAGATCTCGTTAGCTATAGAAGGTTCTTTGAAACCTTCATGTCTAGTGTCCCTTTATAAGACTATCATGGGGTCTTTTATACCTTGACTAATCATCTTGTTTTAATGCTCTATATTTTTCATCGAGGATTTTATTTGGAATCGATTAGTCTACCATGCTTGAGACATGTCATAATAAAATAGTGTCCTTGAGGGACGACATATAATCGGAGCATGACTAGCTGGAATTTGTTTTAGCCATCGATATTGGATAATCCATTTAACTATAAATTCATAATATTTCTTGCGAGGATCAATTGAATATGACAATTTATTCTTAATTCGCAGCTAGTTCTTCTCTCCCTCTGAAGGAATTATCCTTATTTTATATCCTATATTTGTGCATTTAGGTGGAGCAATTTATGCACACAAAAAACTGAAATGGGATATATTTGGTTTATAATCAAAAACCAATTATAAAAAGGAGGATTTATAATAACATATTGGCTTGATGCTAATTTTGTTGTTGTGTATATTAGTATGTCCCCATACAACAACAAAAAGTTTTTCACTCATTATCATTGAATGATTTTGAAGTAATTCATCGCTTACTCACAATGATATACTTAATCTGTAAATGTTATGCTCGTATTTTATTTAGTCGAGCTATTAATCACACAAACTTGAGGTTGCGATTTAGATTACCATTTAGATGATGCATCGATTTTAAATTCTAAATGGTGCATAGAGCGGATGTGTATGTCTACATATATCCACTTGTTTTCTTTCTAGAAAAGTTGAGGGCTTAAGTCCACAATCTAGTTGATAGATGAATAAATCAACTTCTTTTGAGAGATAAGAACAATAGATCGAAGAATCTTAATCTTTTATAGTTTTCGCATCATTAATGACTCGGGATGGTGTAACCAGTCATGCCAAAAATATTATAATTATTGCTCATAAACTTATGTTATGGCTATGATTAGCTTTTACTAATCTTTATATAATGCATGTCAAGGAAGATACAAAAGAATATAATGCATCCTTAATATTTAACTTCGTTCCTCATGACAATTTTATACTTTTTTTACGGAGCAAAATGTGCTAGCATAAATTCTTAAATCTATGAATATAGTGTGTTATATCTTTGACACACTTGTATTTTGCATACATCACATTTCATTTTTGCATAAATAGCATTTTTGTTTGCTTCTTTCTTAGTTTATATTGCCACTACCAGTGGTTTGTCATTGCCATACTACCTCGACCATATACTTTACCATGATAAATGATATTTAAACATTTATCTTTACATTATCACATTCAGGTGAGGGAATGAGGATCTTATATTGATCATTTTATCTCATTCACTTGAGTGAATGAAGATCTTTATGTTGATCTACTCATCTTTAATCTTGCAACTGAGGTTGCCAATTAGTTTTTTTGAATTAACATGACAATAATTAAATTCACCACGTCCATAATCACGATATCTACATGATCATCGTTATTGAGTCACATTCAGTTGAGTGAATGGAACAAATTTAGTAAACGGGTTTATCATGTTTGTTTAAACATACTCATTGCTTTGTTAAGAAAAAAACTTATAACAAAGCATCGTTCTCAATATATGAGCATATTCGAGGCATTAACCATCTCATCGCATATTTTCTTTTTGATCATTCAGATGTAATACTCAACATTGCGAAAATGTGCTCGCATTTACAAGAATTTTTTGCTTTTGATGGTCAAATCTTTCTTTTAGATTTTGACATACATTTAACGGATCTTTCTCCGTTAGATATTCTCTTTTAATTCAGATCTAACAATGAAATTTTGAGACCGAACTCGCTTATCTTTTTTTTTATGCAACATGAGGTGCATACAACCATAACAAGCTTTTGAAGAATTTCCTTTTTTTGAGGTTCTCGCGATAATCATGATAGAAGAATATCATTTCTTTGGCAGTTTTTTCCTAAAAAAAATCATATGGCATGTGCAATAGTTATGTTAAAACATAATTACTAAGAATATTTTTCCGAATTAAAAAACGTAATTAGTGACGTTTAATACCGATGATCACAATATACATCAACTTATATTAAGCACGTATTTTCAAATATCTTGGAACATACGAAATCCGTTTATATGCATATATATTTTCAATTTATTTAATAGAATTAGGATCATTAAATTTTGTTTATAAGGAACAAATATATTTTCAAAACTTTGCATTATACATTCCGTTCTTTATTTTGTTAACAGAATAAAACAAAGAACAATCAATACTATTATTATTTAAGTGATCTACGTTTTTTTTTTCTTTTTTAACAAAAAAATGCAATTAAATAAGTATAGCATAAACAAACTGTAAGATTCGATCACCCTACAACCTGGTTACTAGTGCGGAAAAATCCGATCTTGAAGACGAACACACCCCAAGACAGAAAAAGAAAAAGAGGCACAAGAATATAACCCTCAATATTATATGTTTATTGAGTAAAGAAAAGAATGAAGTACAAAACATCTCCCCTCCTCTCACCTCCTTTTATAGAGATGAGGGTAGAGAACAAACATGTTGAAAAGAATAATATATACAACCCCTCCTCCCTCACCTCCTTTTATAGAGATAAGGGGGAGGGTGGGCTTGGGCCGTAAAAAACCCAACAACCCTAATATGGCTATAATTAAAGCTAACTTTACACTAAACCTCCTAGCCTATTAACTAAAGTGAATACTATATCTAACATAAACAATTATTTATATGAGTAACAATAAAAAAAGCTTGAAGTTCGATAAACACATATACAAAAATGTATTATTTGATTCTTTTGAAAGAATCATAATACAAAAACTTTAAGTTCTAATTTTTTTTTTAATATAACATAAGGTTATGTTATTTTGATTTTTATCTGTTAGCTCGTACTGCTATAGTTATTCTTGTAATGGGCTCAAGCCCAAGTCTAGATCCTCCCTTTGTGACGTATATAATGTACAGAATATTGGCATAATAAAACACAGACATTTATCCTCCCACATGGTATCAAAGCCTCAATAAAACACATCGATCCAAAATTTTTAACCCTACAATCAAATCATCATATTCCTTTTCTTCTTTTTCGTTTTGTGTTTGTTACTAGGTTAACAATTTGTGGTCCTTGTTCTTCGGTAGCAAGGGGTATATCTGTTCAGGGTCCTTGTTCTGATGTTATGTCCAAATTCGTGTTATTTCATAATTATGTCCGCACTCAATTTAAGTATGAAATCAAGTCATTCCAATGTGATCATGGTGGTGAATTCGACAACCGTCGCCTACGTACCTTTTTTGCCCAAAATGGAATTCAATTCCGCTTTTCGTATCCTCAAACGTCTCAACAGAATAGGAAGTCTGAACGAATGGTTTGTACAATTAATAACCTCATTCGCACCCTCCTTTTCCAAGCAAACCTTCCACCAACTTTTTGGGTCGAAGCTCTTAATATGGCCACATACTTACTAAATATCTTGCCTTCAACTGTTATTGCTAATGACATTCCCTACACTCGCTTTATCTTAACTATACCCTTTTACGCATTTTTGGATGTTTATGTTACCCTCACCTTTATCCATCTCACAAACTTGAACCACGTGCAACACCCTCCATTCTTTTGGGATATGCCTCTTCTCATAGAGGGTATCGTTGCCTTGACCTACACACCAACAAAATAATTATTTTACGTCATGTCACTTTTGATGAAACCGTGTTTTCATATGGCTCCACCATACCCAAATCCACTTCCGCTTATACCTTTTTAGACGACATACCCGATATTATCCCACTAGCAATTCGCACCAATCTCGATGTGCAACTCCCACTTGAACCTATCACTCCAATTCATAACACCCCAATCCAACACTACCCTGATGCGGCCCAATTACCTACCACGCCCCAACAACTCTCACCGGCCCAAGTTCAAACCACCAAAAATTAGGCCCAACCGCCCCTATCCACGTACACGGTCCAACAATAAATGCCTACCCTAACTCAATCACCCACGACCTAAAATGAACCTATGGCTCAATCACCTATTATAATTCCCGATCCACCAGAAAATCCGAACCCGGTTTCGGTTCACCCCATGGTCACACGTTTCCGTGTCGGGACTAATCGTCCCACTAAGCGTCTTAATTTACATGTGTCTTCTGTTTCCCCTTTACCAAAATCTTATCGTGATGCGTTTAGTGATCCAAACTGGCAAAATACTATACGTGATGAATACCATGCGCTTATTAAAAACAAAACTTGGACTTTAGTACCTAGACCACCGGATACCAATATTGTGTGTTGTATGTGTCTTTTTCGTCACAAATATTTGGCAGATGGCACGCTTAGTCGCTACAAAGCTCGTCTTGTGGCGAACGGTAGTACACAGTTAGAGAGGGTTGATGTCGATGAGACTTTTAGTCCAGTTGTTAAACCGGGTACTATTCGGACTGTCCTTAGTTTAGCTACTTCTCGAAATTGGCCGATTCATCAACTCGATGTCAAGAATGCTTTTTTACATGGTGATCTTTCTGATATAGTTTATATGTATCAGCCTCCTGGATTTTGGGATTCTGTTCATCCTGATTATGTGTGTTTATTACAGCGGTCTCTCTATGGGCTAAAACGGGCCCCTCGAGCTTGGTTTCAGCATTTTTCATCTTATATTACTCGGGTTGGCTTTTCTCATAGTCGCTGTGACTCCTCCTTATTTATCTACAGACAGGGGACCGATATTGCTTACCTGTTATTATATGTTGATGATATTGTTCTCACCGCTTCTTTTGAGATTTTGTTGCAGCGGATTATTAGATCATTACATCAGGAGTTTGCTATGACAGATCTGGGTCCGCTTAATTATTTTCTGGGTATATCTGTTACACGTGATTCTTCAGGGTTGTTTTTATCTTAGAAGAAATATGCTGTTGAGATTCTTGACAGGGCGCATATGGTTAAATGTAATCCTAGTCGAACTACTATTGATTGGTGATCCGGTTTCTGGCCTGACTCTCTATCGGAGTCTTGCAGGTTCTCTACAGTACCTCACCTTTACTTGACCGGATATTTCTTATGCAGTTCATCAGGTGTGTCTTTATATGCATGATCCCCAGGAGCCTCATTTTTCAGCTCTAAAGCGGATCTTGCGCTACGTTCGTGGTACTTTAGATTTTGGGTTGCAGTTGTTTTCATCCTCAACTACAAATTTGGTTGCTTATTTAGATGCAGATTGGGCTGGATGTCCTACTACTAGACACTCGACTTCAGGTTATTGTGTTTTTCTTGGCAACAACTTACTCCCTTGGTCCTCTAAGCGTCAGCCGACGCTTTCTCGTTCCAGTGCAGAGGCAGAGTATCGTGGTGTTGCCAATGTTGTTACTGAGACGTGTTGGTTACGTAATTTACTGCATGAGTTGCATACTCCTTTATCTTCTGCTACACTAGTCTATTGTGATAATGTTAGTGCTGTTTATTTATCCTGCAATCCGAGTTAACATCAGCGTACGAAGCATATCGAGATAGACATACATTTTGTTCATGATTTAGTTGCTTCTGGCCAGGTTCGAGTTCTTCATGTTCCTTCTCGTTATCAGTATGTAGATATCTTTACCAAAGGCTTGCCTTCGGCTTTGTTTGAAGAATTTCACTCCAGTTTGAGCATCCGGTGTTCTCCCGCTCCAACTACGGGGGAGTATTAGCCCGTACTGCTATAGTTATTCTTGTAATGGGCTCAAGCCCAAGTCTAGATTCTTCCTTTGTGATGTATATAATGTACCGAATATTGGCATAATAAAACACAGACATTTATCCTCCCACATTATTAATTACTAAAATAGAACACGAGGTTCTAAAATTTAATTATAATCATAACATGAGGTTATGATAATTTTATTTTTATTCTCTTGATGAGATCATAGTAGATCTTGCGGATCTTAAACAAACAAAATGTATAAACAATAACATTTATGTTATTTTATCCGATTCTCATGAAGGAACCATAATAGAACTTGATGTTCTATTTTTTTTCTCTAACATAACATGAGGTTATGTTATTAATTCATATCATATTAGAACTTGAGGTTCTAATTTATTTTTTCTAACATAAGAATCATAGAACTTAAGGTTCTATATATACATTTTTTAGCATAACATGAGGTAATGTTATTGATTCTATTGATCGAATCATGTTAAAACTTGAGGTTCTAACTATTATGTTTCTTTCTTTAACATAATCCGAGGTTATGTTATTCGATTCTCTTGAGGGAATCATGATAGAACTTGAGGTCCTTATCATTTTTTTAAAACAAAACCTTACAATCATAACACAAGGTTGTGTTATTTGGATTCTTTGTTAAGAATCAATAAAAAATATGAACTTGGGGTTCAAAAATAAATTTGTAGCATAACTTAAGGTTATGTTATTGATTCTATTAATTGAATTAAATTAGAACTTTGAAGTTCTAATATTTTTTTTCTTTTTCAACATAAAATGTGGTTATGATCTTGATCTTTATAAAAATACCATCTTAGAACTTGAGGTTCTAATAATTTTTTTTAACATTACATAAAAAAACACAATTCTCTTTATGTAATAATGATAGAAGTTTTTGTAAATTATAATAGAGATTAATAATGCAAAATATTAAAGTGCCATAGAATTGCAAAACAAAACAAAAGAAAAACAAACATTCGTCAGTTAATAGTTAGCATATGGCAATTTTAATCGTAAGATAAGAATGCAATTATAAAACCCTACAAAACCCAGGATGCTGGGTTATATTAATTGTTTTAACCCGCCTGACCCGACCCATGTTTAATAAATGCGCCCGATATATTAACGGTTCCCACTTCATTCTCATCTCTCTCCGGATTCCCTCTCCATCTGTGTCTTCTTCACATACGTGTCTTCATTAAACGATCTCTACCTCCATCTGGATTCCACTATCTCTCTAAACACCACATCTCTAGCTTTTTTTCACATAATAACACACACACACAAAGGCTCTTCTATGTGTTTTCTCATCAGATTTCAATACTGATATCCCAAAAAAATACACCAAATCATCAAAATAATATAAATTGGGGTTGATTCGGATTTGATGGCGTTGTTGTTGAAGGGAACGATGATGTTTTAGGGTAGTATCCAGGTTGATGATTTTGTTGCTCGTGTAATCACGAAGGGAATTCCAAGGTTAGTATTAAACTAATTTATATGTTTTAGATTCATATTTATATAAAACAAATTAGGTGTTTTGGTTTTCATGATTGTCGTTTCTCATAAGTTATTTTGTTCAGGTACTTATCTCAGGTTTGTTATATTTTTTTTGTAATAGATGAATTGATGGGGAAAAGGTTAGGCTTTTGACTTTTGGTAGAAGGGTTTAGTGCTTTGCTAGGTATCTCTGAATCTCAGAAGTTTTAGATTCACAAGGCGTATAGAAGTTATCATCGTTTCCCTTCTGCTCATACCTGCTAACGAAGTAGTACTTAAATCACAAAATCAGTAAGTAACATATGTATTTGGTAAGCATTGTTGGATTGGTTTGTTTAATAGATTATCTATGCCATAGTTTCTATAAAATAGCACGCCATAACTGTATCGCC